>JAFBJW010000165.1:0-77500 GCA_016785235.1 Pseudorhombus dupliciocellatus | reverse complement strand
GAGGCAGTGGGTCGCCAAGGAGGTCAGGGCTTGTTTTGTTGATGCACTGACGTGATGATTAAGGAGAAGACGACCTCAGTCAAGTGTCCCTCCACATTCTAGGATGGACCTGGACCTTATGATGAAGGGTCTAGTGGTGTTAGGAGATGTTTTTCTGGGGTGTTTCTCATAAAATAGTTTTTATCATTAGCATACAATTTTGACACACAGGTTTCTTTCTTATGCTGGGAAGAGGTGCCACGGATTCAGCTGCAGCACGTGATCTCACCACTAGGTGTCACTGAACTCACCGGACCCGGAGAGGAGCTGTGTGGTCACAGTGTGGTCAACGATAGAAAGACTCTGACACTGGGTCCACCTCAGAGCTGCACTTTCTCTCCAGGCGAGAGGGAGCACGTTATTGGTGCTTCCTATATTCATGTATATTTAACCTGACTTTGTTTTAAATGCGTCTTTTTAGAGCTACTAGCGATCGTCAGCGTGTTGCTGTACATTTATGGGCTAAACAGGAAGTGTTGTCTTCAGTCCGGCTCCAGTAGGAAGACACGCAGACTCACTGACGTGTGTGTTGTCAGATAAGGAGGATAAAAGGTCCAACAGAATCGGGTCGAGTGTGAGGTTAAAATCATGAGGAGGTTGGAGCAGCACTGAGGCTGTCAGCATTATTCACAGATCATATGACCTCTTTCTGTTCGAAAATAACCTCAGCTCATGTGATTGGCTGTCACCATGTCCTGGGTGGGTGGTTTCAGGGCTGCTGTCTGACCCAGTTCACCCTGGTTCTGTTGGCCCAGCCGAAGATAAAAGAGAGTCAGTAGTGAACAGAGAAAACAGATGGTGCAGCTCACACAGCTGCTAAAACCAAACCTTCCTCTGAGCTGAGCCAGTGCACGGGGCTCCCCCAGCACACCACAGCAGAGCGCTGCCTCCTCCCCCTCCTTTTAGATACAGATGGACCTGATTGAGATCCACCTGTGAAGCTGCGTTCAGCCAATCAGAGGCGGGGTCAGGTGAGGTGCAGTGGCCGGCGCCACATGTGTGTTTATTTCCCCAGCCTCTTCACCAGGATCTGACACTGAGCGTCAGTCAGGCCTCGTTTTGCTCGTTTGATTTCTATGGGCCAGGGGGGCCGGTGCCCTCATGTCAGGAGAGGTGAAGCCAGCAGGTCGTTCATTGTCCTTTAGGCCAGAACCAGGACCATCTGGTGTCTTCTCCTGACGCTGTGTCACAGTCTGAGCCTGCTGGATCCAAATGGGCCCCAGATGTTTGTGGTTCATGGGGTCTGAGGAGAGAAGAGCCGGCCTCCGGCCTCTCGTCACTCACACTGTGGTGTGTGTGTGTGTATGACTGAATCTAAGTTGTAAATTTGATTAAACTGATTGAATTAGACTCTAATCAGTCTAACATATGATTTTCCTTCTGTTGTCTGAAAAGGGAAGCTGTCGGATCTCAGCTGATCTGATCTGATCGGAGCTCAGCTGATCCTGTTGCTGGGTGGACGAAGATGGAGCGTTTGATGTGTCTGCTGCTCGTCAGCTCAGCGGCTCTGAAGGAAGCTGCCGGTAAGTTGCTGGTTAAGCCACCTGCCGGGCTCTGTGCTGTCACTATTTGATGATTTCAACTAGATGTTTGTTGCGTGCACGCTGAGCCTGTTTACGTTGTAGGTCAAAGGTCAAGGTCCTGGTGACTTCTTATGAATCTGAGGTAATGGCGCTCATTCTGGTTCGGCGCACTGTGAAACTGTTCCCAGGTGGCGATGTGTGTGTGTCAGGTCATGACAGTGGACCAGTATTCGAAGAACAGCCCAGCAGTTCAGTTTACCCAGAAGGCCTGAGTGACGGGAAACTGACCCTGAGCTGTCAGGCCAGAGCCAGTCCAGCTGCTTCCTACAGGTGTGGCACACACACACACACACACACTCCTGATCGGGCACTGATGCAACATGGGCACTGATTTCTCGTACATGTTGACCTTTGACCGTTTTAGGAGGCGAATATGTGAGTGTGAGCGATGTTGGTCGTGTGAACCCTTTGGCCTGACGTGTGTCCGGTTGCTGGCAGGTGGCTGCTGAATGGCACTGACGTCCCGCTCGGTTTGGACCTTCGCTACAGCCTTGTGGCTGGAAACCTGGTGATCAGCGGCCCCGAGTCTGTCCGCGACGCCGGCTCCTACCAGTGCCTGGCCATCAACCGCTGTGGGACCATCATCAGCAGAGCAGCACACCTCAAGTTTGGCTGTGAGAGAGAAGCGCTCAGGCAGTGTCCGTGGCTCCTGTGGTCGCTAACGCGGAATTTTACCACAATAATCTTTTTCTCCCACCCTGCGTCTCTGTCCAGACCTCCACGACTTCCCTCCGGACAGCAGGAGTCCGCAGACAGCATACGAGGGCATGGGCACGTTCTTGGCCTGCCAGCCTCCTCCACATTACCCAGGTATCCCGTTTGTTGGGTAAACACTGGTCCTTATGGGACAGGTGGAGAAATACTGTTTGTCAGGGCCTTTTGAGTGGGTGGGGTTAAAAAGGGAATGAATCTGGTATGTTCCCACTGGATTCGAAGCAGTGTGTGTCCCTCTGTCTCTGCAGCTCTCTCCTACCGCTGGTTCATTAACGAGTTCCCCAACTTCATCAAGAAAGACAGCAGCCGCTGGTTTGTGTCGCAGCTGACGGGGAACCTGCACGTGGCCAAAGCCGAGCCCAATGACACAGGCAGCTACTTCTGCTTCACCACCATCAACATGGACATCAGCACCAAGAGCACCTTCAGCAAAGCCAACCAGCTGACTGTTCTCCCTGACGGTACGACCCTGACCACCCCTAACCACCCCTGATGACCCCTGACCCTGATATACAGGGCAGTGTGTGTTTAGCACAGTCCAGGTTTCTTCACAGATTTCGGAGCAGTGCTATGATCACTGAGGGTTTTGGACTCTGCCTGTGGGTCACATTTCTGAATCCGTGGGTGTTTCCAGGAGCATTGGCCTCAATTACTGGCAAATCCAAGCCGCCTGGATACAGCCAGATGGACGAGCCCACGGTGAAGCCGATGGTGTGTCAGTGGTGTCAGAGGCTGCAGAGCGAGCAGGCGTGGGTGCGGCCACACCCCCCGGTTCTGCTGCAGATAGATAGATAGATAGATAGAACTTTATTGATTCCTTCAGGAGGGTTCCTTCAGGAAAAATTAGAGTTCCAGTAGCATAATTTACAGAGCAAGTCAGAATTTAAATAAAATAAAATAGAATAAAATAGTAATAATAAAATAAAATAATCAATCAGCTGTAACCTCCTGACTGGACTGTGTCGGGTCATGACAGTGGACCAGTATTCGAAGAACAGCCGAGCAGTTCAGTTTACCCAGAAGGCCTGAGTGACGGGAAACTGACCCTGAGCTGTCAGGCCAGAGCCAGTCCAGCTGCTTCCTAGTCCAGTCAGGAGGTTACAGCTATGCCATCAACTACGTTTTCTTCCTTTTTGCAGCCAATCCCAGGAAGTCGGCTCCGAGCATCAAAGTGCGCTTCCCAGCAGAAACGTACGCGCTCTCAGGACACACAGCCCAGCTGGAGTGCTTCGCCTATGGAAAGTAAGCTTCCGACACTTTGAGTGACGGGCCAGCGGTTTGTCGTCAAACTGGTCCCTGGACCCACTGCCGTGCGTCCTGTGCTTGCCTCACAGCCCAGTGCCCAGACTGCGATGGAGGAAGGTGGATGGACTGATGCCGTCCAAGGCTGGCTCCTCTGACGGGCCCGTCCTCGTCCTGCCAGAGCTGTCGTTCGACGATGAGGGTGTTTACGAGTGTGAGGCGTCCAACTCCGAGGGCAGTGACGCGTACCAGGGCCGCATTACCGTGCAAGGTGAGCTGCGACCTGAGCGACCTCTGATTTCACTTCCCTCCAGGTGTTCCAATGTTCTCTGCTGCGTTCCTGCAGCGCAGCCGCAGTGGCTGCAGGTGATGAGCGACTCTGAGGTGGAGATCAGTTCAGAGCTGCACTGGAGCTGCGTCGCCGCTGGTAAACCACGCCCCTCTGTGCGCTGGCTGCGCAACGGACAGCCGCTCAGCACACAGGTAATACATGCACACAACACCCCCCCAAACCTCTGATGTTATCTTCAGTGCCACAAACTGCATAAAGGGAAATGGTGATTAGTTGGACAGTTAACAAAGGAAGGTATTCTTCCTCCGACCTTAACGCCACTAAACGTCACCGCGCCCCTCTGAGTGACTGGCTGCTGTCTCACCAGATGTGGAGCAGACAAAAACATCAATTCACATGATGAAACTCCTCCAGACATCATTTTGTCTGCATCCTTTTTCTTCATTCATTATTTCCACCTCTGACCCCTCAGGACAGAGTCGAGGTGAATGGAGCTCGTCTCAAGATCAGTAACTTGGCCCTGGAGGATTCTGGAATGTACCAATGTGTGGCTGAAAACAAGCACGGCACCATCTACTCCACCGCCGAGCTCAGAGTGCAGGGTAGGCCGCTCGCCACGCATTAACCTGACTGGATTCAAGTCACATTTATAGACCCAGCATTTGCTCACATTCAAAACTGTGATCTGCCCTGAGATAACGTCTGTTATCATTTGGCGCTATATAAATAAAATTGAATAGAAAACGTTGTGTTTCCTCCGTAGTTCAGCACAAGAACACAAATTGACAAATGTGAAAATGTTGTTGCATCCAAACTGAGGAGAGAAACGTGCTGCTCCTGCTCCGACAGTCCACACACATGGCCCATACTGTCACCTTCACTGACCTTCCTGTGAACTCTGCTCCTCCAGTTCAGGCCCCAGACTTCAGGCTGAACCCCGTGCGCAGGCTGATCCCGGCAGCCAGAGGAGGGCAGGTGATGATCGAGTGTCGGCCTCGAGCTGCCCCAAAGCCCAGTCTGTTCTGGAGCCGCGGCACCGAGCTGCTGGCCAACAGCAGCAGGTATCACACTCATCCTCTGAATGTCGGGCCCTCAGCTGCCTGTCGCACTCATCAGACGTGCTCTGCTGCGTTCGCAGGGTCACGGTCACTTCAGAAGGAATCTTGTGGATCCACAACATCAGCCGAGCAGACGAAGGCAAATACACCTGTTTCGCAGAAAACTACCTGGGCAAGGCCAACAGCACCGGGCACCTGTCAGTCAGAGGTACACACACACACACCCGATCACATTTATAAACCTCAGTCTGCTGATAAACATCCAGCACGTGGCGGCTCTGAGATGTTTTCCCAGCTGGAGCCGCGCAGCAGGACGCTCAGTGCCAGAACAGTCTGTCCTCTGCAGGACGTGCTGTGCTCGGCTCGCTCATGCACTTGACTTGTCTCTTTCTAGATGCCACTAAAATCACGCTGGCCCCGTCCAACGCTGACATCAATCAGGGTGAGAACGTCACCCTGCAGTGTCATGCCTCCCATGACCCGGCCATGGATCTGACCTTCACCTGGGCCCTCAACGGGGTGCTGCTGGACGTGGAGAGCGCTGCCGGTCCGTTCCACCAGGTGGAAGGGGTCAGTCTCCCTGCACGCCCTTCGTTTCAGTCACATGACGACTGGTGACCTCATCCGTCTGCCTGTGTGCTTTTAGAAGGAGAACATCGGGGATCTGCTGGTCGTGAATGCTCAGCTGAGTCAGGCCGGGCTGTACACGTGCACAGCTCAGACCGTGGTGGACAGCGCCTCAGCGTCGGCTAAACTAGTCGTTAGAGGTAACTTTAACTTGGTTGTCTTTAACTTAAAAAACACCATGGGCATTAAAGTGCACTCGATTTGAGTTGCAGTTTAATTTTATATACAATTATGACCAGGACTGTGAAACCAGACACCAGGTTATTGACTGTTGCGACACATGAGCAGTCGATGAAGTTAAAAGTTATAAGAATGTTATTTTAAATCATGTGAAAACCAGCGGTTTAATTCCCAGAATGTAGACTGTAGTAGACTGAACAAACGGCTCGGTCTCCTTTTGGCTCGATGTCGTGTTCACAGCTGATAAGCATCAGGGAGCAGAGCAGCACGGGGTCCGTCACAGAAGTGAATTTAAAACAGTGTGTAAAAAGTGCAGACATGAAATGTTGACTCGTCTTGTCAACGTCTCTTCCTCTGCTTGGTCCAAGGCCCCCCGGGACCTCCCGGAGGTTTACTCGTGAAGAATGTGGCTGAGACATCGGTGGAGCTGAGGTGGAGTCGCGGCTACGATCATCACAGTCCTATTGGCAAATACATCATCATGGGCCGATCATCACTGTCGTCGCAGTGGACAGCCATGAGGACAGGTGAGCTGGTGTCCATCCTTCTCCACGCAGGGTCGGGCACGGCGGCTCACGGCTGAACTCCTCCCCACAGAGCCAGCGAACATCGAGGGCAATGCCGAGTCGGCTCGCGTCGTGGGCCTGATGCCCTGGATGGATTATGAATTTCAGGTCATCGCCAGCAACATCCTGGGCAGCGGTGAGCCCAGCATGCCATCGCAGGCCGTGCGCACGCAGCAAGCAGGTGAGGGTCCACTCAGGGTTCAGAACAGAACTGGTAGGCGGAGCTAGTTTTATCTGTACGCAACAGAAGTCATCTGTCATCTCAATGTGGACGGTAGAAGAGTGGACTGACGGCGTTTACTGAGCTCGCTCAACGTACTTGACCTCGCCGTGACCTCAGGTCAGATGAATGAGAACAATTAACATACTTAATGATGTAGCATCTGTTGGCCAGTTACATGCTGTGGTTTGAACTGGACCCACAGTCAGATGGATGAACAGTAGACACAGAAAGCTGCAGACTGAGGGTGGACGCCGGTGCAGAGAGACTGATGGCGTCCTGATTGCTGTGTGTGTGTGTGCCCTCAGCCCCCACGGTGGCCCCCAGTGGACTGGCAGGAGGAGGCGGAGACCACAATGAGCTCATCGTGACCTGGACGGTGAGTGGGTTGGTCACTGGATTTTCAAAATGATGTTACTTGGTTTCCCGAAAGGTGGCTCAATTTTCAGGACTGTGTGTGTGAGTGTGTGAGAATTAGGGTTAGTGTTCATGGCAGAACATGGAAAGTAATACTACTTTCTCTTTTCCCTCCAGCCCATGGCCAGAGAGTACCAGAACGGGGACAGCTTTGGCTATATCCTGGCATTTAGGAGGAAAGGCGCAGCATCATGGAACGTGGTGCGCGTCCCTCACGTGGACTCCTCCCGCTACGTTTACTACAACGAGAGCCTGGCACCATACAGTCCCTTTGAGGTGAAGATCAAAGCTTTTAACCGCAGAGGAGAAGGTCCGTTCAGCCAGACGGCGCTGGTGAACTCTGCAGAGGAAGGTGAGGTCACGGTTGTGGCGCACAGCTCATGCCTCATTCACACAGTCAGTGTGTGAACCGAATGCTCCACGTATGATCTGTTCTGATGTTTAACACACTGTCTCAGGATGTGGGAGGGGCCAAACCCAAGTGCCCCCCTTATTTACCAGTGGACGGCCCTCATTAAAAGATCAAGTACATGTACATCACACATATGACCCATCAGTGCATGTGTGTCATGCTTTAGTGACGATTAAAGAACATTGCAACACTGATTTGTTCTCAACATGACATCCTGTCTCTGAGCCCCACCCCTTTCTTTATATCAATATGACAGATGAGTATATTTATGCAACTTCACCAACTCTTTAATTGTTGAACTGTCTCAGTGTGTGTGTGCAGTGAATTTGAGCCCTGCCGTGTTCCTGTTGCGTGTCATGTGACCGTCTACCAGCAGGTGGCGTTACAGGAGCTAACCATGGTGCTGATCTGTCCACACAGAGCCAACCGTGGGGCCGTCAAACATCAACGCGTCCGTACTGAGCGCCTTCGACATCCAGGTGTCATGGCAGCCTGTCCAGCCGATGAGCGCCCACGGCGTCCTCAGAGGATACGAGGTAAAGTCAGTACTGTGAAAAGGACTGGTCCCCATTTGTATAATGAGGCCGTAACACGGGTGTCACTTGTGCTGTGCGAAGATCCGGTACTGGCGACAGCACGAGCGCGAAGCGGCGGCAGACCGCGTGAGGACAGCGGGGTTGGAAACCAAAGCCCGAGTGTCTGGCCTTCGACCCAGCACTCGGTACCACGTTGCAGTACTGGCATACAACAGCGCCGGCACGGGACCGCCCTCGCCACGCGCCACCGTCACCACCCGGAAACCACGTACGGCTATAGCATCCACACACACACTGAATAAACTGAGTGAGGCTCGCAGGCACAATCCTGGAAAGCAATACAGGGTTATTGTTGACACGTGGTATAAACAGGGAAATGAGCAAGAGCGCGCACTCACACCACACGCATGTGACTGTAAAAGAAGAGCAGGGGAACGTGAGTGAGTGAACCCTGAAGCTCTGACAGGCCGTGACGTGTGTGTGAAGGGTATGATGCATGGTGACCTGGAGTAACCCCGGCCGATGAGCCGTGCACGCCACTGTGTCACATTTGAACGATGCCAATGTAGCTGTTAGTTGTAATGAAAGTCACTGGTTAAAAATGACTAGCAACTTATATCAAAGTATGAGAAAGTCGATATTGGTCCTCGGTTCTTCTCTCTCTGCATTTTTCCCTCTCATCGTTCTCAAACCTGTTTTGCTGCAGCTCCCAATCGTCCTCCCAGCAATGTCTCGTGGAAGGCAGACGCCTCCTGGGTGACGGTGCGGTGGGACCATGTGACAGCCATGCACAACGAGTCGGCCGTGCTGGGCTACAAAGTGAGTCAACGTGCAATCCAACCTGAAGAGTCTGCACTTATTTCTCCTTAGAGGTGGAACTTTAGGCAGCAGGTGACGACCCGGTATCAACAGGTCGCGTTCAGTTTGTTTATCTGGCATTAATGGACTTCAGAGAAGCTGACGACACAAATCAACCTGCATGGACCATGCATCGTTATATAATGTTTGGAGCTGTCAAGATAATGTCTTTATCTCGTTGTGAGGCCAGATTACAATATTACAGTACTGGCATTTTTATGTGAGATATGAGAAGCAGTAAAAATGCAACCTAACAAAATCAAAGCTCCCTCTGTGAATGTGCTTATGCACGAGGAAAAGAGAAACAATGAAATAAGGGCTGTAGCAACAGTGTGCTGATTTCCCTGTGTGTGTGTGTCACTGATGCAGTTATCATGTTGATATGATATCCCATGTTGTAACGGCAGGTCCTGTACAAACATGAGGGCCAGGCAGCGCTGAAGGTCCTCGACAAAACCAAATCATCTGTGCGTTTGCCGCTGCCCAACGACGCCGCTTATGTCATGCTGGAGATCCGGTCCTGGGGAGAGGGCGGGGACGGGCCCGCCCACGAGGTCATTGTGTCCCGGGACTCAGGTGAGAAACTGAGAAACACGCTGTGTGTGTGTGTGTTGTAGAAACATATAAGTGGTTTGGGAAAACATTTCTCTCTCCCTCTCTCTCCCCCTGTCTCTCAGGAACAGGGATGATGGTGCAGAGCGGGACCTTGTCTCTCGGGCCCCTCACAGGCTCAGTTGCCGTCGCTCTTCTGTCTTTGTCGGCTCTATAATCTCAGCCTGTCATCAGACTTTTTGTTTTTTGGTTCAAACTAAAGCCCTTCTGTGTTGGGGGTGGGTTGTAAAGGACGCTGTATTCATTTTTTGTACTAAAAACACAAAGTAAAACTGGGTCACAGGAGCAGGGCAGCGTGTGTCCCCGGGTCATCTAAAATAAACACAAGTCTCCTCTGTGTTCTCACGCAGTTACACTGCAGCTCAGTAGTTTTATGTCCCGGCCCTTTTTCGCTCTGCTCTGCATCCCAGCTCATGGCACACGTGTGTAACGTGTGTGTCTTTTCTGGAGCCGACCTGCTGCTTCACTCATCAGTGATGTCATCAGCTCTGACTGGTTGGGTTTTTGCTGTGTATTCTGTTTTCTGCTGCAGTGCATGAAGTACTTTGTTACTGCTGTGGATCGTCTCTCCTTCAGCTCACCTGTGACTCGATCTGACACAGCCTGTGTGTGTCCAGGTTTAATGCTCCCACTCGGCTCACAGAGGATGACGAAGGGCTATGGGCTCCTGACACAGAGGTGAAGTGGGACAGAACCTGAAACCATGTGGAAAGAAGCTGGTGCATTCTGCCGTTTTTATTTCTTGTTCTTAATCTTACGTCAATGATTTATTTTGTTTTATTAAATATTGTGATGGTCTCTGTCTATTGAATCTCAGTGGACTCACTCTGGTGTCATCAGGTCAGTCCCCTCAGCCTGGGACACAGCGTTAGAGACAACAATATTACATCATACTGTTTAAACGCTCCTGCCAGAACAGACTTCTTCATGTATTTCCATTCATGGCTGCAGCACGAGCCCTGAGGGACATCCCGGCCACTGACATCTGGCCTGACTGTCACTGAATCCTAACCTGAACCCTAACCCTAACCCCGGCCACTGACTCTGGCTCGCTGCTTTTGCTGTTTGACTCTGAGCAAAGTGAAATTCGAATAAGTCATGTCCCTCTCACGTGGCAGTCAGGTTATTAGGGACGTCAGCTCTTATCTGCTGCACTTTGCCACCGGCCATTAGTCATTACTGGGAGAAATATAAATTCAGCCCGACTGCAGCCAGCCCTGGGCTTGGCCGCCACTCCTCCACAGAAGGTAATGTCCGTGTTTGCGTCAGTGCATGTTATAACTAAATATTTGATTTTAAAAAGGGGACAGTTGCATTTTAATAATCAGGAATATGACATTTACAGTATAACTATCCAACATTAGCTTCACCCTGTCCTCGTCACCGCGGCAGGAAACGGGATCGACTGCCAGGAAGAACTATGCTGCGACTTGTCACCGGTGAGAACAGTCATTCACTCACTACTACTACTACTACTACTACAACTGATAAGCATTCAGTGCAGTGGTTGGCACTGCTGCCTCACAATACGAAGGTCCTGGGTTTGATTCCCAGGGCCAGCAGGTCTGTGGAGTTAGCGTGTCTGCGTTTCCTCCACGGCCCACAGATATGTCAGGGTCATAGGTCAGTCTGGACTGGCCGTAGGTGTGAATGGTCGTCTGTCCAGGGTGCGCCCCGCCTCTCGCCCAGTGGCAGCTGGGATTGGCTCCAGCCCCTGCGACCCTGTGGTGGACAGTAGGTGGAACGATGATTGAATAATAATAAAGGCTAAGATGTGAAGGACATGTGGACAGACAAAGGGGGTGTGTTCAGAAACATGGTGCTTGTGTCTTGAAGTGGGCGGTACCGTTGTGCCAAGTAACAGTAAAAACCACAGGGGCAGAGATCTGTTGATGATTGATGACATGTTTCATTCTTGACTCATATATGGAAACACAATCAATCTGACCAGTTGTTCAAAGTATTTTGCCTGTAAATTGTCTTCATATTGTCTGTTCCAGCGCTGGGCGTCCTGCTCACTGTGCACGTGGGTATGTGGCCGTTGACTGCTCCTTAAACGTTCAGTGCAGCTCCGCAGAGTCGGCGTGTCACTGACTCGCTGCCTCTCTGTTCAGTGTCTTCCAGTTGGCTGGTGTGTCACATGACCAACTGGGCCCAGTACAGGCCCAGCATCGCCAAGTTTACTCCAGAAAACATCGACCCTTTCCTGTGCACCCACGTCATTTACAGTCTGGCCACCATCAACGGCTTCAGCGAGATCAGCCCGGTGGAGTGGAACGACGAGCAGGCGTACGGTCGACTCAACAGCTTGAAGAAAGTGTGAGTTCCCAGAATGCACTGCTCTGCTCTGTGAACCGTGGCTCAGAATGGGCATCACTCGTTGTCAGAAAAGTCAGATTAAGATCCCTGGTCAGCTGGAAAAACAGATAACTTAAATTCAGTTAAATTCACAAAACAGCCTTAAGACACGGTAAAAAAAAAAGCATCTGTCACATATGCACATATACAGTCTATATCAATAAGCAACAAACACTGTGGCCATGACCAAAAAGGTCATTGACCTTAATAGTAGTTTTACCTTTTCCTGACTCTTTCCTGAGAAGCTTTCCAGTATGTGACTTTTCCTCATATCATGACAGGAAGGCAAAGTGTTGATACACTGAGTGACAGACGTTTTGTAATCAGTAACACAACAATCATGATGCGTTCTGCTTCTAGCAACCCGGCTTTGAAAACTCTGCTGTCAGTTGGAGGCACAGCCAATGGAATCAGCCCGTAAGTCCGAACACGTTTTCAAAGTACTCGACACTTCCTCTGCCAGAGTGGATGTCACTCAGTTGTTTTTTCTCCATCCCCCAGATTCATCGCCATGGTCAAGAAGCCTGAAGGGCGAGCAGCCTTCATCAAGTCTGCTATCGGCTTCCTGTACGGCCACAACTTCGACGGGCTCAACCTTGCCTGGGAATATCCAGGACACAACGGCAGCCCACAAGAAGACAAGGAGAGGTTCACCCTACTGGTCGCGGTATGAACCCTAACCCTTGTGCTGAAGAAAACAACAATCTCACTGATCATTACTGAGCAGCTCCAACACAGCGTTGTGCTCACAGATGGACGTGGATCTGAGGCTCTTTGTTGTGCCGGCAGGAGCTGTCCCAGTCCTTTGAGGTTTATGCCAAAGAAAACAGGAAGCCACGGCTGCTGCTGTCAGCCAACGGGGCGGCGTTGCCTCCCACCGTTCACAGAGCCTATGAAGTCAGCAAGATTTCTCAGTAAGTGTGATTCTGCCAGAAACGTGGGTATTAGATGGAAAATATAGGAATCCAATGGATTGTAATAAATTCACATGGTCCAGTTCTACTGGTGCTGAATTCTTCCAGGACAAGCAGTGCGCCTCCCGTAGCACGCCGTTAACCACGCCTTCATTACACACTGTATTTTATTCCATGATGACAGTTGTCTAAAAAAACCCTATTTAATCCAACAGGAACTTAGACTTCATCAATGTCATGACCTATGATTACCACGGCCACTGGGAAAAAACTACGGGACAAAACAGCCCTTTGTACGGCAGCTCTGTGGACTCTGGATCACACACCCATCACAACATTGTGAGGTTTTCTGTAACACTGGGGCCACTCAGAGAGTTGGTCAATAGAATGTGAACTAAAGTTGACTCACTCTTCTTCTTGGTACTAACCCTATAAATTATACTAAATGCTACAGTGTTGAATCAATAGCACAAGCAAATATCTCACTTTACATTTGAGTCAGTATTCATTTGAAATGTGAATGTACTCTTCCTTGTTTGATGTCCCATCAGAACGCGTCTATCGCCTACTGGCTGGCTCAGGGAGCCCCAGCTCAGAAGCTTCTGTTGGGTTTTCCTACTTACGGGCGAACTTACAACCTTCTGACTTCTGTTTCTGGCCTGGGAGCACCAACAAATGGGCCTGCAGATGCTGGGCCCTTCACCCGCACGGCTGGTTTCTGGGCCTACTATGAGGTACGGTGCATCCAGGTCCGACTCAGCTGCTCCATCTGCGGGCACACGCACAACTGAACGATTCAAACACCGTAATTACGTCACATGTTGTAGATCTGTGACTTCATCTCTACTGCCACCGTGACGTGGAACAGTGAGCAGGAGGTTCCTTACGCCGCCTTTGGCAAGTCCTGGGTGGGATACGATGACCAGCGAAGCTACTCTTCAAAGGTGACCCTATGGCTCTTGGTTCTCAGCCCTGTCGTAGGACACGTGTGACAGTTCCTCTGTGGTCGCCCTGCAGGTCCAGTGGATGACTGCCAACAGCCTGGGAGGTGCTCACGTTTGGACGCTGGACATGGATGACTTTGTTGGGTCATTCTGTTCGGCTGGGGTATATCCTCTGGTCAACCATCTCAGAATGTCAATGGGTATGTGTTGTCACTATTTGACTCCAAAAAGAGAAGATGTCCGACAGTGGCCCAGTGTGCATGTAACGCTTCCCCTCCCACGTCCCACCCTGCAGGCTTTCCACCAAAACCCAGCACCACCCCGGCCCCCAGCACCACCCGGGACCCCCTGGCTGACTTTTGCCGTGGCCGCCCTGATGGGCTGTACGAGAACGCTGCTGACAAAACAACCTACTTCCAGTGCTTCCAGGGAAACACCTACCTGCACCGCTGCCAGCCCGGCCTAATCTACTGGGACTCCTGCAAGTGCTGCAACTGGCCCTGAGCCGCATGCTTGCTTAAATAAAATCTGCAGGAGCGACCTAATGGGAGTTGGTCTCTTCATTCCTGTGCTACTAAAACATGAACGTATAAATTCAGTTTATTATCAATGTGTTTCATTTGTCTCTGACCACACGGTGCAAGTACACAATATAAATAAACACAATGTCAAAGGTGCAATAAACTATGAGCAGCAGTTTTTGGTTTTAAAGTTTATGGCTGGTTACACTGGTTAGACTGGTTAGCTCTGTCCAGGCTCCCTGCTGTCTGCTCCCAGCGTGGAGCAGCAGTGCACGTTCCTGGCAGAATGTCCACGTCCTCCCCATGTGGCTCAGAGTAGATCCCAGTCAGTCGAGTCCTGCACTGCCTGCGCACGTAGGAACATACTCAGGAGATGTCTTGACCAGGTTGTGATATGTGGTGTTTGCTCACAGAAAACCCAGTGCTTTGTAGCCCCTGGTGGGACAGTGTCTCCAGGCAGCAGCGCCATCAGCTGTTCATGCGTGAAATACAACGTGTTGCGGCTTCTCTGCACAGGCTGTTGCTCAACAACCTCAGATTTCTTAAAACAAACATTTTATTACATGTGTGCATTAGAACTGCACACAAAACTTGAACTATTTGGGTTTGAATGAACAAGGATTCCACCAAACTAAACTTTATTAGTGCTGTTGGCTTCCATTAAATTACACAGAATGCCCAGGGGGGCATTGGTGGGGGAACTCCCATCATGCACTGGGCACTTCTCTTTGCCTCCTCCCACACTCACTCATTTATTTATTCATGTTATTAATTAATCTGTTATGTCACTTTATCCTTCCAAAGTCGATAGTGTCTCTGTCCCCAGACCAGCAGGAGGACGAATATTGTTGTTGTTGTTGTTGTCATCATTATTGGCTCTCTCTCTCTCCCCCTCCCTCTTTTCTCTACTCACCCTGTCCACACTGAGCCTGGTTCTGCTGGAGGCCTCTCTGTTAGTGTCACTGTGGGAGCCGTTGGGTCTCTGTGTTTACACTGCAAACTAGTTTCTGATTCCGATTTTATATAAAAAATATTTGACACAAGTGACATCATGACCGAGCTAAATGTTTATCCTGCTCTGGAATCACTGGGGCTGACCTGAGAAATGGAGCCATTATCCTGCGCCAAGCCAGCATTATTAAACACTGCAATAGATGATCCTAACCAACCAAACAGCAGGCTCACCGTGACCATCCAACCAAACGCTGATGTTCCTTTGCAGAAAGGTCAGCGTATCAGATTCAGCTTTTCATCTATTTGACTCATCTAAACCGTATGAATTGTAGTTTTCTGGTGGCCGCCATGTTTTTTTAACATTTGTCCATTTCAGATATTTATGGCCAGGTCATGTGCTATTTCAACAGATGTTATATATACAAACAAATAAACACCTTGTGTTTTGTATTTGTGTACAGTTAAAACGTAGACATCAGCCTATGATATGTTTTGCAAATTTATAGTACCGCATTTTCCGCACTATAGGGCGCACTGGATTATAAGGCGCACTATCAATGAATGGTCTATTTTCTAACTTTTTTCATACATAAAGCGCACCAGACTACAAGGCGCATTAAGTGAAACAAAACAGTCAGATAAGTCAGTCAGTCAAACTTTATTAAACGCGTTCACAATAACTCTCAACATTGTTCAAATGTTAATGAGCGTATTCACAATAACTCCGAACCTTGTTCAGTTGTAACACGTAAAAAAAAAAACTCTGATACCGCCAAATCAAAACAGGTCATCTTCTTGCTTCCTCCACTTCCGTACCATTGATTCATTAATGTTGAATTCTCTCGCAGCTGCTCTATTCCCATGTTCTACTGCGTGACTAATAGCCTTGAGTTTGAAGTCCACGTCGTAAGCATGTCTCTTGACAGGTGCCATTCTGGGGTCCTTGTGTGATACACACACACACACACACACACACACACACTGCGATATTATGGTGAAGCACAGTATGTATTACTCCACGACGCTCCTGACTACGGTAGCCGTAATGCTGCAAGCGGCGCAGCTTTGTAATTTACCAAAGTTGTACTAAAACATTTTGACAGAGCGCCGTGAGCACCGCTGCCTTAAGGGCACCAAATGACTTGTTGGGTCGGAGTCGCTCTGTAAACCGCGAGTGTCTGAGGCGTCCTCGTCACTCTGTGTGTGCTAAGGTCTACCAGCCAGCTCCAATCTTATCTCACTGTCAGCCATGGAATATTGTGGCCCATAAAGCCAAATGGGCAAGTGACTGTGTAACATCTTGATGGTCAATGGTCATGGCCGATGTGCAACAAAGTACCGAGATAAAGTCATCAAGCTGTTAACGGGCTCCACGGCTAGAACAAAGCCAGCCTTGCAAAATGGATCTGTGTATTTGTTCTGAGTTTCATAGTTATAAATTATTGTGGAAATGGTTTTCAAATACAGCAACATTTTATTTTGAAAATGTAAAGTACATTCACAGCGACTTGCTTACGAAATGAAATAGCTGTCAGTCAGGCTGTTCTAACATGAACACACGTGCACTGCAAGTACGACTCATCTCATTTGATGGTGGAGAAACATTCTCATGATCTTAAATAAATATTAGTAATCACTAAGACAATCACTGCATATGACTTTATAATCCTCAACATGGAATTGTTCATGGTACTTCAGCCAGTTTCAGCCGATTCACTTTTGGATTGTTCAGCCATGACACCCTCATCATTCTAAGGCCAGTTGACTGATTCATGATATGATAATGATCCACTGACCTAATTTACAACCTGATAATATGTGCACAGAGTCAATGATTGCCTACATATGTTTCAGACTTTGCAAGATCTTATCAAAGCATTGTACAGTAGTTATTCACTTTATTACCCCAATCTATCAAATGCTTCTCCACCACCTCCTCTCCATGCACACTCAGCTGTATAAAAGCCCAAACTTAGCTGCTACTGCTTGGGTCTCTCATCTGGTCCCAAGGTTTGTTTACACACAAACGCCCGTTGGTTTTCCTGCATCTTTGTGCTCGTGTTGACAATGTTGACTTTATGTTTTCATCTCATTTTATTCAGCAATCCAACGAACGTGAAGCTCAAGATGACGAGGCTCACAATTCTAGCAGGTGCTTATCCCCTCATACACACACACACACACACATACACTGAGCTCTCTGTTTCTCAGTCACTTACCTTGTTTTGTTCCACAGGCGTGTGCCTGGTGATTTGCCAGCTGGGTAGGTTCGATCTTTGATTTGTCAGCCACAGTTTGACCTAATGATCTAACTGAAATTGTGTTATTGTAATCAACGCTTTTATGCTACTCTGCTTCAACACAGCAACTGCTGACCAGATGGTGTGTTACTTCACCAACTGGTCCCAGTACAGACCCGGTGAAGGCAAGTATCTGCCACAAGATGTGGATCCCTTCCTTTGCACAACCCTGATCTATGCCTTCTCAATCCTCAACCATAACAATGAGCTGGTCAACTATGAGTGGAATGATGACGTTCTCTACAAATCCTTCAATTCACTCAAGACTAAGTAAGTTGCAGTGCTGTGGTACACTTGCATATTGGTTTAAGGTCTGGCCGAGACCAAGTGTCCAAGGGCCTGGAGAAGCCATGACTTTTGCTGTATCAAGACTCTTGTTTACAGAATGCTCTGTTTACACTTGAGTCTTGTTAAAATAAACTGTTCCAGCTGCTTGGCACACGTGTGATAGAAGTGTAACCAACCCTCTCTGTTGCGTCCAGAAATCCACATCTGAAGACTCTTCTGGCTGTCGGTGGGTGGAACTTCGGGTCAGCACAGTGAGTAACAAAGTGTCCGCAACAACTTTCCATTGGTGAGCTCAGCTGGCATCTGCTAACTTCTAATTCTTCAACAAGTTTTGCTGCATGCTACGGACAGCAATAACATGACGGGAAATCTGCTGCTGAAAGTTCTGCAAATGGCCTCAAGTGACAGCAAAGCTCACTGTTCCCTGAAGGTTCTCCCTCATGGTTTCCACTCCTGCCAACCGGCAGACCTTCATCCAGTCGTCAATCAAATTTCTGAGGACTCATGGGTTTGATGGTCTGGATCTGGACTGGGAGTACCCTGGGGCTCGTGGAAGCCCCCCAGAGGACAAACCGAGGTTCACTTTACTCTGCAGAGTGGGTGTTCACTGAAAAGCTTGAAGCGCACAGCAGCGATCGTGGGTACGCATTTCTCATGTTTGCATGTGTCTAACAGGAACTGGTTGAAGCTTACGCGGCAGAGGCAAAGGCCACTGGCAACCGCCAGCTGATGCTGACTGCTGCAGTGTCTGCTGGGAAGGGGACCATCGATGGTGGATATGAGATTGCTGAGATTGCAAAGTCAGTGTTCTTTCTTAAATAATTCTTGGAAGGTTTGTGGTGGTTCTGCAAAAGTTTGGAAAAAACTTTTTTCATCTTATTAGGGAACTGGACTTCATCAATGTGATGACCTATGACTTCCATGGAACATGGGAGCCATTCACAGGACACAACAGCCCTCTGTTCCGTGGCTCCCAGGATCATGGAGACCTAATCTACTTCAACACAGTAAGTGCAAAGTGAAGACTGGAAAAGAAGGGAATCATTTCACCAAATTTCACTGCACCCATCATCAACCTTTTTAGGACTACGCCATGAAGTACTGGAGAGATAATGGCACCCCACTAGAGAAGCTGAGGATGGGATTTTCTACTTACGGTCGCACCTTCCGTCTGACATCATCCAACACTGGAGTTGGAGCTCCAGCGAGTGGCCCTGCCTCGGCCGGCCCCTTCACACGTGAAGCTGGATTCTGGTCCTATTATGAGGTGCATAGTGTAACATGTACATTTCATGTACATTTCATGGACACATTATATTGGTTACATATTGGTAATCCCTCATCATTATGTCTAGATATGTGGTTTCATAAAAGACTCAACGGTTCAGTGGATAGAGGACCAGAAAGTGCCTTATGCTGTCAAAAACAACGAATGGGTCGGATTTGACACCAAGGAGAGCTATGAGATCAAGGTATGTCATCTGCTGTAAGCCTATGACGTGAACACGTTTACACTCAGTCCAATTGCGTTGCACCAATGTCTATTTCATTTTGTGCCAACAGGTCCAATACCTGCAGGAGCAGAAGTTTGGCGGGGCCTTTGTGTGGGCCCTGGATTTGGACGACTTCTCTGGGAGATTCTGTGGTGAGGGCAAACACCCTCTGATGGCTCACCTGCGCAAGCTTCTTCAAATCGGTGAGTTGTTTCAGCAGATTGTTCTCTCATGGAGTGATGTTTCAAATGACCCATCCTCTCCATGTATGACATGATCCGCCCTTACTCATCCAGAGCTGCCCCCACTGCCATCAACCACCACTCCTAAACCCGGTGTGACCACCACTACCCAAACCACCACCACCACCACCACCACCCACGCCCCAGGACCTGGCTACTGCAATGGCAAACCTGATGGCCTGTATTCCAACCCAGATGACCGGATTAGCTTCTACATGTGTGCTGGTGGTGTCACGTATGTGAGGTACTGTGGGACTGGATCTGTCTTTAATGACAGCTGCAAGTGCTGCACCTGGCCCTGAAGCAAATCCTATTAAACCTATTAAATAAAGAAAATTTGTTTTATTAACATCATATTTACGGTCATTTATCTGAGTCACACATCCGGGGGATGCTGGAGCCAATCCCAGCTGTCATTGCGTGAGAGGCGGGGTTCACCGTGGACAACCACTCACTCCCTGACATGTCTTTGGACTGTGGGAGGAAACCCCCACGAGCATGGGGAGAACATGCAGACTCTATACTCTATTTTCAGATGTGTAGCATTTTAAAAGCAAGAAGTACATTTCTTATTTAAGTGCGTCCATGTTGATGAAGTGGGCTGAGGCCCAGGTCCGCAAAGGGACAAGGGCGGTGAAATGTGAAATGCTCAGAAACAAACACCTGCTGAACCCCAGAGCTTAACCATCGCTAACATGACGGCCCATAAAAGCACAAGAGACAGAATGAGAATGCCCATACAAACAGTCTGTCCAGATCCGCCCCCTTGGTGCTGATTTCTGCTCTGGTCCAGGTGAGGGTGCTTGCCCAGCCCCTCCACACTGACTTCCACTGAATATCCAACAAGGACAAGAACCTGTCCCCTGTGCAGCTGTGGGCCTCCCTGATGACTCTGTCATAACACAGGCCGTGTGCCATCCACACTATACAACATGTATGTCACTGAATTCAGCGGACACAGCAGGTCCTCTGACTCCAGAGCAGCTTCTGAGCTGCCTGAGGACGCACTGGAGAGCACGCCGAGCACAACGCTTCACTAGAGTTATTTTGGAGATGGGACTGGGTTTATTTTACGGATTAGTCCCAGTGTGTGGCTGCTGTGGTGAGGGCCCAGAAATGCCATGGACTCAATAAGGAAGGCTCAGGTCAATGGGGAGTTGGAACAACTCTAATCACTGAACTGGGAAAAATCATGAATGGTCCTTTTAAATACAGGCTGTAGCAGCGCTAACTCAACGGCGCGTGGCAGCAACGCACCCAGCTGAACCGAGACTGCCGGAAACCAAAGAAGAAGAAGCTGCGGGTCTGCTTCCGGGTCAGGGTTCCGCGTAGCGCTTCAATACCGAGCGTGTGTGTTTGTGATTAAATCTGCCGATTACACATCTGTGTGATCACAGCCCGTTTGTGCGCGTGTCTGTGTCGGGATGTTGCACGGGGCGCGCCCCTGACAGGCTAAGTGACAAGCTAACATTAGCTGGACTCAGAACTTGTTTGTTTACTTTTTTTCCCAAGATGTATACTTTATTATCTGGTTTATATAAGTACATATTCCAAAAGGACGAATACTGCGTTTTGATTCTGGGACTGGACAACGCTGGGAAAACCGTGAGTTGCATTAAAACCCGAATTAAATTAGGAAATGCTATGTAGCCCTGGCTATGCTAGCAGGGTCAGTTTGACTGAAGTCACTGTGGGTTAGGGTTAGAAGGTTCCGGTGTGTTAGGGTTAGGGTTAGAAGGTTCCGGTGGGTTAGGGTTAGGGGGTTCTGGTGGATTAGGGTTAGCTGGTCGCTCTACCTGCTGTTCTGCTCTTACAAACTCGTGGAACATTACATTGTCAAAAGCTGTTTTAGAGTTCATTTCGTTGTTCATGTGTATATTAAAGTGCCTGTTGAGATCTGTGTGCTGTTCCAGCGGCCTCTAACCAGGGGCTGAGGATTTTGTGACTAGCTGACGTGCACCTTTCTGAATCTCTCATCCCATCCGTTGTCTCTTTCTGCAGACCTTTCTGGAACAGACCAAAACAAAGTTCAGTAAGAACTACAAGGGAATGAATCTTTCAAAGATCACAACTACAGTTGGTCTTAATAGTAAGTTTATGTGTCAGCAAGTGTTTTTCATGAGGAACAATGCTCTTGTGACTGTCCTAGCATCACAGCTCATGGGAGTCATTAATATGTTGACTATGATCATCTGATCAGCTGATTGATTTTCACTTTGACGTTGCACTGTCCTTCCTAGTTGGTACAATTGACATGGGCAAGGCTCGTCTGATGTTTTGGGATCTGGGAGGTCAGGATGAGCTTCAGTCTCTGTGGGACAAGGTGAGTTCATATGAACCAGGCAGTATTACCCTGAGGGCTCTGATCTGTTTATTTCTGGAACATGTAGTGGTATCCTGACTAACACCCACATCAAACTGATGGCGTCATATTCTGTGATGAATTAAGTGTATATACACATACATACACACACACACACACACACACACACACACACACACAGTCACACACCGTTATGAAATATTCATAGAGACAGTTGCAAAGATCCGTTGTATGATTGTTAAAACAAGAAAATATATACATAAATACTGAGCATAAATTGAGCTACTGAGACTTGAATCTACACACTGTGAACAGAGCAGGGCTGAGGATCATTCACTTCCATATAAGAGCCACACCGAATCTAAACAGAATGCCCAGAGTGTGTTAGAGTCATATCGGTACCTTGCCGCGTCCTTCACACAAAGTAATGAGTGTATTGCTGTCAGTGAGCCGTGACTCTTCATCTGTTGATTCTTATTCACATTATGTGTATTTGTAGTACTATGCTGAGTCACATGGAGTCATCTATGTGATAGACTCCACCGATGAAGAGCGCCTGACAGAATCTAAGGAGGCCTTTGGTGAGTGACCCTCGGGCCTGCAGTACTACTGACACTGACCCCATGGACAGAATCTGCTTCAGCGTCATCTCAGCAGACCAGCTGGTGTAACAGAAGTTGCTTTTAATTATTTGTGTAGCATGAGTGATTAGAGATGATGTGCTCATTGACGAGGAAATAACTGAATGTTTGTCTCTCACAGAGAAAATGATCAACAGCGAGGCCCTGGAAGGTGTTCCTCTCCTGGTGCTGGCCAACAAACAGGATGTTCCGGTACTCTGTGATGCTTTTCATTCATAATGTGCTTGTTTAGTTTACTTTTGCTTCAGCTGTGGCCAAAGAAGTTTCGTGACCTCACAAAGAAAGATAACTTTTAACTGATAAGTCAGAATTACAATAGGAGCAAGATGAAGGGTCCATCTTCTAGGATTTGTTTCATTTTTGTGGGTGTGGTCAACTATTTTAAGTACTCTACTTGAAACACTTCTACCATCAAAATTGTGATGATTAGATAAGTCAGGCTTTGTTTTTGTTGAATTCTCTGTTTACCTCTAGCAGTCACTCTGTCTTTAATTTTAGTTAAAATAAGAAAATGCACAAAGTAAAAAAAAAAACAAGGTACATTTCAAAAAACTCCAAGGAAACAAATTCAGATATATGGTTCCTCCAACTGACAGTCGACACAGATTTAGGAAAGGAAGGCATCAGCCACTTCTGGAACCATGGTGTTTTTTGTGTGAGTTTGACAGATGTGTCTGTGTCATGTTTCCTTCTCTCAGAGCTGTCTATCTGTGCCTGACATCAAAACAGCCTTCAGTGACTGTGCCCCAAAAATTGGAAAGCGAGACTGCTTAGTGCAGCCGTGCACAGCCCTCACAGGGTAAGATGCTACTCGTGATGTACTGCACGTTACTGGGAATGGCCTGAGACGAGAGCCTGCTCTGATCATTGCTGCCATAGCTTTGATCCATTAAGGAGTTTTCCACCATCGACGCAGACGTTTTAATATTGCTCAAGTCAGAGGCTTCAGGTTTTCTCCTCCCTGCCACCTTGTAAAGTTTCTGGACAATGTTCCGATCACTGGTTGGTCGCTCTGGATCAAAGCGTCTGCCGGATGAGGAGCGTGTAAAGGATGGACAGAGCAAGTGTCTAGAGAGCTTCTAATCAATCTCCTGCATGTCTGAAAACATGATGGGAGACTGTCTGCAGTATTTGTGTGGGAATCCTTTAGGTTTACTTTGCCTGTCTGTGTGGCCCAAACAAAGTGTAGCATAGTTTTGTGGAAAGTTCAGCTGTTTCTTCTGGACTGCTGTCACTGTTTTTCCTGAGCAACATTATGACGTACATCACACTGAAACTTCCTGTTTATGCAGCTGACAGTACTTGTTTTCTTGCAGGGACGGAGTAAATGAAGGCATCGAGTGGATGGTGAAATGTGTGGTGCGGAATGTTCACAGACCTCCCAGACAGAAGGACATAACATAAGAAGCTTGAGCCCAATCTGAAGTGAGGCTTTCTGCTTTAGGACATTCCTTTAAAGCGCTGGAGCAAGTTTGTTTGATTTCAAATGAATATAATCACAATAATCACCTGGCTGTCTCTTTTCCTACCTGTTATCAGTGATGGGCTTTGCTCTCCTGTCATCAGCTGAAGCGTCTTTTTTAATAAAAGTAAATGTGAAATTTTTCGAACTTTTGAAACCTTCTGAACATATTTATGGGAAGAGTTTAGTTGTATGGTTCCAGTTTTGTCGACATAAACAACATTCAACAATTCATATTAAGAAGTTTTAAGATATGACATGAGGGTAAAGTTCAGGGATTCACACGTGCACGTGATGCAGGTTCACAGACTGCATCAGGGAGAGGCGGCTCAGTGCAGCGTCTGTCCACTGCAGGAGGTGTTTTAGGTCTCCAGCACTTTAGTTAGCAGTCACGTTAGTGACCACCATCAACAGGTGCTTTGGCTTTTTAATCACAAGATTAATACATTTAATAATTGTTTTTCACAGAAAAAGCAAAAAAAGCTTCTTCTTTCTAACTCATTAAACATATTCCAGAATCTGTAAATGTGAAAACATCCAACATAAACTCTGACATAGTCTGCTCTTGTTTATTGAAAAAATAAATAAATAAAAAATTTGATGTTGTACTTGATTGTTTTGTATGTGTTGCTTGTTTGATACTGCATCAAAAGAATTTCCTCGGGGATGAATAAAGTACTTTCTATTCTATTCTAAACATATGTTGTTTCTAAAGTGTAAACAGTGAACACACTCCGTCTTTGGCCCAGTCTGCTTCCAAATTATTTGCCATTTCACAATCTGCTGTTGCGACACCACAGGCAAAATGTTACTTTCAGCAGAGTAATGTGACAGCATGCTTTGAGTATCACACTGTGTACTGCGTGTACTGTACATCGTTCTGCAGCGAAGCTCAAACATGCGATTGCAGAACATGAGAAAAACCTTGGTTATTCGAGTTTTCATTTGAAGACGTAATGAGACTGATTTTGAGATGTTGAGACTGAAGGAATTGCAAAAAAACAGAGGTAATACTGACAGAGACATTAATTGCTCCATATAGCCTAATTAAGTCGATTTAGACTGAGGAGTTGTTTATCCTGGCAGCAGAGGGGATGAAGGACCTGCGGTAACGCTCCTTCCTGCACTGTGGGTGCCGGAGCCTGCCGCTGAAGGAGCTGCACAGTCCCTCCACTATCAGGTGCAGTGGGTTTGCCTTATTATCCATGATGGAGGTCAGTCTAGCCAGTGTCCTTTTTCCTCCTGTAAGTGATGTTTATATTCACATGTGATTTAAAGCAGTTATTGTGAATGTTTAGGCAAAATGATCTGTGCAAATTGTGTAGATTTCGATCAGCTTCATGTTATTAGAAGTTGCACAGCAGTACCTTCTGCACCTGCTGTGTTTTCACTTCCTGTTCATGAAATTATTAGATGTTTTATGACGTCTTGAATTGGGTATTTATAGTCCCATTGAAAAAAACTATACAGAATATAAAGAGGTGAATATATTACTGTTGCGCATGCGTCGCACTCCGACTTCCACCATTTTGGACACATCCAAGTAACCCCGCCCCCAACGCCTCAGCCAGCAGCGTGCTCGAACACGTGCTCCTGCTGCGTTACGACACACCCACGTGAGGTACCACGTGAGGAGGAACCGGAAGAAGGTGCACCGCGCAGAGGAGCGCATCGTGACGTCTCCAGTCTAGTGCTGCTGTTACATAAAGGACATGGCGGTGTTAGGGTTGATTACAGCAAATAAAGTTACAACATTTGCGTCCACCTGGTTAAATCTGGGCTCAAAACTTATGAGAAATGTCTGTACGTTTCACCTGTGACGTCACTATAACCCTACACGCGCGCTTTTATTTTGAAGGGCTTGACCGGAACACTCGTCTTCGTGGACCTATTGTTGGCCACGGATGTGAGTCGGTGGTTCTTTAGCGCGACATCATGCGGGGCTTCCTCTGCCCAGCGTTGGATTCGTGACACGCGGGCACATGGAGGCAGCTGGCGCACACAACTGGCGCAGAGCGAGCGTGCGCGCTGTCTGCAGGCCGCAAAGAAGCGCACGGGCGGACGGCGGCGGGGTGCTGCGGTGCGTGCGCCTGGGCAACACGGAAGAACATGACATGGAGGAGCACAGCGTCCTGGAGCGAAGGATCACGACGCCCCGCTACCGCCTCCTGCGCCAGGTCGGCAGGGGCGCGTACGGTGTCGTGTACGAGGCGCGGGCCCGGAGCTCCGGAGCCAGAGTGGCCGTGAAGAAACTGCGCTGCGACGCGCCCGAGAACGTGGAGCTGGCCCTGCAGGAGTTCTGGGCTCTGGCCAGTCTGGAGAAAAGGCACGAGAACGTGGTCCAGCTGGAGGAGTGCGTGCTGCAGAGGAACGGCCTGGCCCAGAGGATGAGCCACGGCAACAAGCGCTCCCGACAGTACCTGTGCCTGGTGGAGACGTCACTCAAAGGTCAGCGACCGAACTAGTTTGACTGGGTCGGTGTGTGGCAGAGGTTCTTTGCTCTAAGCCCGGAGGAGGGGACAGTGGTCGCCAGGGGGCTGGTGGGGGATGGGCTCGTGAGGCGGAGTTTGACGGTGAGTGAGTGACGTGCACACTCATCAGCTGTTTCTGTCTTTCGCAGGTGAGCGCGTGCTCAGCCCTCCAGAGGAGCCGTGTTACCTCTGGTTCATCATGGAGTTCTGTGAAGGTGGTGACCTGAACCAGTTCATCCTGTCCCGGCAGCCTGACCCGCAAACTAACAACAGCTTCATGCTGCAGCTGAGCAGCGCCGTCGCCTTCCTGCATGAAAACAATATCGTGCATCGAGATCTTAAACCTGACAACATCCTCATCTCGGAGAAGTCGGGGACTCCGGTTCTCAAGGTGGCAGACTTTGGCTTGAGCAAAGTGTGCGCTGGTTTGGGGAACCCCGGCGGGCCCAGTGGCAGCGAAGATAAGAATAGAAGCATCAACGTCAACAAGTTCTGGTTGTCATCGGCGTGTGGCTCTGACTTCTACATGGCCCCGGAAGTGTGGGAGGGCCACTACACGGCCAAGGCGGACATATTTGCCATAGGCATCATCATCTGGGCAATGCTGGAGAGAATAACGTTCATCGACGCCGCGTCCAAGCGGGAATTGCTTGGGCCGTACGTCAGACAGGGAGCGGACATCGTCCCAGTGGGAGAGGCCTTGCTGGAGAATCCTAAGATGGTCCTGAGCATCCCACAGAAACGGCGGTCGTGCATGTCTGATGGCGTGAAAAAGCTGCTCCGGGAAATGCTTGCCGTTAACCCTCAGGATCGGCCCGATGCTTTTGAGCTGCAGGCCAGGATGGATCGGGTTATGTGCGCTGCCTGACCCTCACGGATGTTTTACAGGTATGGTTTTCAGGTATGTGCAGTACAGCTGACATATGAATCATGGGCTGGGACCGTGGTTTCTGAGCTGCGTCCTGGATGACCTGGTCATGCTGAGTATTAACGTTCCACACAGGTAAACAGGTTTGACCACGTGATTGCACTTCTCCTCCCGACTCATCAGCCTGTCTCTGTGTCACATGTCATCGGCAGCCACTGGTCAGAGATGGAGGTCATTTCTGGCTGCCGCATGTTCCCATGAACAGCAGCTCGGTTAAGAGGCGCGGTCACAGCTGTTAGCTTTGTCTCGTCTGCTCTTCAGATGCCTGTGGGACAGGATGCTGAGACCAAGACTTCCACACAAAGGCTCTGCTGCCATGTCAGCATCCAAACACCAATGAGAATAGATTGTTACAGCAATGGTTGGCCTCTGTTGATGTCTGAAGCTGCCTTTTCATCAGTGGGGAAGAGGGGGACCAGAGTTTCCAGGAGTCTGACACAGACACAATCTGGAGTGTAGTTTGTCCCCAAGCAGCTAAAGACGCCGACAACCCGTTAGTGTCGCTGAACGGGAAAGGAGCCGTCTAGTAGAAGCATTTTGAAAAGTCTCTCACAGATGGGTTGCAGCTTGCTGTGAACCTGCTGGCTGGAGGTCACTGGGGCTCCTCTGTGACGAAGAAACCAAGATTCATGAGGAGCCAATGAAAAGCTACGTGCACTCATTAGCTGAACTAGAGCTGTAGCTGTGGCTGCAGACTGCGCAGTGTCAAGGCTCACAAGTTCACCAGCAGTGAAGAGGGACGTTTTCTTGCCACTTTTCCTATGCCAACATTTTGAAAAATTAGTCTTTGAAAGAAAAATTGGTGTCAGTCTCAGCTCCAGGTTGATGATCTGAAATGTTGTGGCATGCACATTAGAACTCGCACGTACGTGAAGCGCACAGAGCTTCCAGGTTCCACGCTCCGTTTCCTCTTGTCGGCTGCCTTTCAGTCAGAGGCGTAATTCCACAGCTCCTGTCTTGGTGGCCGCTCAGAGCTCGGCCCCTCGTCTTCCTTCCAGGTCGCAGATTAACTCTGTGTGTTTGTGTCTGCAGGCTCGCGTGGCGACGGCCTCCCGGTTTGAACATCAAGGAGCAACGAAGAAAGAACTTTGAAATAAATGCAATGATTCCTCGTCACTGCTGCACATGGCAGGGAGTCGCTACAGCTGAAGAAAGAACATGTTTCTGTTCAAAAAATCTCATCTACAAAGACGTGAGCAGAAACTGGGTCATGTCTGGTGGAGAAGAGCCGGGTGGCGTCGCATCGTGGGCAGCTGCTGAACGGGAAGTTCCTGTTGCTAGTTTAGTTCAGATGATCCTGCCTGTAATATTATTCAGCAGCATCTTATGGAGCCACATCATCATCTGGATTCCCTTCAGAAAAAGGGGCAGTGCCACTGTTGGTGGCCTCTGGGCAGAAGCTACTGGAAACCATGTTTGTTTGTAGCGTCATCAGTGATTGCCCCATAAAGACGGAGACAGTTTTCCCTGCTCACGACAGGAAACACAGATCCACTGTGACCTCAGCCATCGTATACGCATCACTTTGGATGAGACAAAACAGAATGTTACCATGAAGTACAGCTGTGCCTTGATCAAAGTGATGTCTCACTGCAGATAGCCACTGGATAATGTTTAAAAGTGGTTTGATCCGCCATAAAATCTTCTTTGACCTGTTTCCTCTGTGCATGATGTCACGTACATTCCTCCATGGGTGCAGCTGTAGCTGTCCACCATACTCAGGGACAGTGTCGGTGTCAAGGGGCAAGACGTGAAGCCCTCCCCCCTCGTTCTTCTTTGGCCCCTTTAGTTTATGCTTGAAATCAAGGCAGTTCAAAGAACTTGATGTCAAATGGGTGGAGCCATATATTTATTGAACCATGGAACTGATGTGACAGTCTCAAAGCATTGCTGCCATATTTATACATTTCACTCTGTTCTACCTCGTTTTTATACACTTGTTAATTTGCTGGATCACAGCTGATCGATTGTATCTTTCTTTTATTGCTTCATTGTGAGAAAATGTGTGTGCAAGTTTAAGCAGCCTTCAGCGCACGGCTGAGCTATGGGTTTTGGTCTGGGGGATTTGATTGGAGCCATTTCCTGGTTGGGACTGGAACTCTGTTCTTGTTACTTCTCACACTGTTTCAATAAAGGCTGAAACTGCCTCCCATCTGTGTGCGTAACGTTTGAGAGGTTCATGTTTCCTTGCCTCACAGAGAGGAATGTGATTGGCTGTTGCCATTCTGATGTAAGCAGTACAGCTGTACTTTTACTCTTGAAAACCCACAAGCGATGTTGTGTCTACAGGTCACGTGTTCAGGACTCGCTCTCAGCCAGAAGGCGTCTACAAGTTCAAAGGTGTTTAACCTCTGGGGATCTGTGTACTACACAAAACACTTTGCTGCTGTTCAAAAAGTACCTGGCCTTCTATCCACAGGTACTATTCATACCCCTTGAGCGTTCACTGACCGAAGAAAAATGAGACATTTTACAGACATCTAAAAATGTTCAGCCCCCTGAGGCAGTACTCTGTGTACTCTGTCTACTGCGTTTACTCTCTCTACAGCTCCAAGTCTTCAGGATTTGTCTCCACAGGCTGAATCCCGTCGGATCCAATGGACAGCGTTTGTGAACAGCTGGGTTCTGGGCAACACGTGCACGTGCTTTGATCTGAACCATTACTTTCTTCTTGTGGCTTCATATTTAGGTTTTAGGGTTCAGTCCCGGCACAGTCTGATGGGTTTTCTTCATAATGGCCCAGTGTTGGTGTGCTGGCAGGAAGTGGCAGCAGGGACCACGGCACTCGGCTGGAGGCGTGGTCCTCGTGTCGCCCAGTGTACTCTGACACCGCCCGTCAGCTGCCAGCTTGCCAAATTTAATGGTGTAGTATTTCAGTGTGTTACTAGGCAGAAAATTTAGGTTTGGTTTAACCCAAAGATTCCCCCCGGTGTTATTTAGAGGCACAGTCTAACTGGCAATCGATTTCCTGTTTGGCGATTTGCCTTCAAAGTAAAAGCATCACGTCCACGGAACTGCAGAGCTTTAACTTTGAAAAGGCCAGGGCTTTGGTCTGGTAATGGTGCAGCTTGATGCATATCAGTTCACGTGAATCCCAAAGTGTTGGAGGCACAGTGAGGAAATCCACGCTCAAACCGGATGTAGGCGGGGTTCATGCGCCCTGAGCTGCCGGCCGTCGGGAGGATTTCAGACGCAAGTCCTGTGGTCCGTTTCTCGCCCACCCTGCAGGGCTCGGGTTCGGACACGGGCGGCTATGGGAGCTGTCCTGGGACCATTCGGAGGCTGTGTAAGTTCTGATCTTGTGAATAAGAACTGTGTGAGCGCAGTTCCATTGACTCTTCGTTTTCATTTGTGGGAATTACTGCCGTTTAGTGACTGGGTGCCATCATATGATGAGAGGGGCCAGTTAGACCACGTGACCAGAGCCCAACCAGCTGACCACAGAGTGTTCTACTTCACACAAACTGACTTGGAGGAGTTCATAAAAAATGTTGCTGATCTGGATCCACATAACTTTTCCCACTTTGCATCAAATTAAGTTTTATTTACTAGCATTAGCAAAGATTAGATGGACGGATGATCTCATACGTGGAGCTGTTGTTGCTGCGTCAGGCTCAGGGTTTCTAAATGGCGAAGACAACGTGTTGTGTGTCTGTTGTTGTTTGTCCTTTGAGCAGAGGCCTGACGACGGCTGACGTGCACTTAAAGGGATTAGCTCTGCTCTGAGCAGCTCATTCAGAAACCGATTCAGGTCATGGGAACAGCATGTAACTGTACTGGGGTCATGTACTGCAGGAGAACATTACAATTCATACAGACTGTTAAAAACACTCATTACAATAACATTAAAGCAAACTATACATCTTTGCTAGATTTGATTTAGAAATACCCATGACGGCAGGGGGTGGGTGAAACGAACCCCAAAGTTCAGCAGGTTAGGGTCTGAACAGGTGTTAGCATGGCTGGGCTAAGCCGCCCTTGTCTGGCGAGGTATTAACGATCTGATCCTTTTTTAAAGGACTTGAGATCAGTCTGGGGGGGGGCTAACAACATTAAAACAAACACCCGGAGTGACATCACTGACGAACCGAACTGAAAAAGAGAGAGGAACAGGAAGTGAACAGCAAACACAGGCAGCCTCTGGGTCGCAGAGTGTCTAACCCTAACCCCCGGCGGTGACGTCATGTGAAATCAGTTTTTAGCCGTGGTTAAGGCTCGTGCCTTCTAACCATGAGTCGGTTGTATCAAACTAGATTTGCTGACGGCCTTTTGTGCTTCTGTGTATCTGTGAATATGACGTGACATGTTACCTCCCAGGTGCCGAGCCGAGTCCTCTACGCCTCCACCCTGCTGCTGGGCTCCGGTGTGGCCTGCATCATGCTGTCGCCGGGGGTGGACAAGCAGCTCAGACGAGTATCTTCCCCTTTCACATGATCTGAAATTGCTGTATTTAAAACCTAGACAGCAGTTAAGCTCCGGATTCTCTGTATGGTTCAAATGAGACTTTCTTTTCCGTAGATTCCAGGCTTGTGTAAAGACGGGGCAGGGTCTTCGGTCCCGGGCCTCCAGGCTGAGGTCAACTGTGAGATGTTTGTGGGCTACAAGGCCGTGTACCGCGTATGCTTCGGCATGAGTATGTGGTTCCTGGGGTTTTCCTCTCTCATGACCCACATGAAGAGCACACGGGAGCCTCTTCATCATGGGTGAGTTGCGTCTGTGAGCGGCTAGGCACGTGTGAAGCTTCTGATGAATCTGAGAACGTCTCTGCTACAGCCACGTTTCTGATCTGCTGATTGTATTTCCGTCGATCGGATCATTTCAGCTGATGCTGGGTCAGATCTGTGCCATGTGACGCCATAACCAAACATGCAGTCTACAAAAGGAACATATACCATGTTATCATGTGTACAGCAAAACATGGCTGAGTCAGTCTGGTGTTGCTCCTTCAGACACTCAGGGTGGATGAGTCTGTTACTGAGAGAACGTGTGCCGGGTCCCGGGGGGCTATCCCAGGACCCTGCTCTCACCCTGCTGACCATCCTTTGCCTTCAGATACTGGGCGGTTAAGTTTGCTGCCCTGGGAGCACTGACAGTGGCTGCCTTTTACATTCCAGATCAGCCTTTCACCTACAGTAAGAGCTTCCCACGCCTACCTGTTAACGCTCACATGTGACGTGCGTGTGTAAGGACACAGCTGGTGTTTTGCAGTGTGGTTCGCGGTGGGCGCTGCAGGAGCTTTCTGTTTCATCTTGATCCAGCTTGTCCTGCTGGTGGACTTTGCCCACTCCTGGAACGAGTCCTGGGTCAACAAAATGGAGAGTGGCAACTCCACCGACTGGTACACAGGTGAGCGACTCGAGCCGCAGCTTCACGCGCATCTGTTGAGTCTATGAACACTGACGCGCTCGTTTCTGCATTCTGCTTCCAGCTTTGTTGGTGGTTACATTGTTCAACTACACCCTGTCCTTCACTGCCGTCATCATCTTCCTCATTTTCTACACGAACCCTGACGGATGCCTCCTCAACAAGTTCTTCATCGGCTTCAATGTTTCATTCTGCTTTGTGGCCTCTGTTGTCTCTGTCATTCCCAAAGTTCAGGTACAAAACAGACGAGGCGTGACTCAGAGACCACACACCTGCTCAGCCCACGGCAAACCTGCCTAAACTGGGCTGTGTAAATAAAGCTCCTAGGTTAGGGCTCACGTTAACCCTGTGCATACTTTATGTGATGATGGTTAATTAAAAAGTTAAAGTAATATAGAATATATGTATACCACAAATAATCAAGCAAATCTGTGCCGTAGCTGTAGCCACCTCCCTGCTGTTGAAGGATTGCATAATAACCAGTAGATCATAAAACATTTTTCTTCATACTGCTGCCAGTTTAGCACATTTGAGCATTTCCCACGGTGTCCCCAGGAGTACCAGGCACACTCGGGCCTGTTGCAGTCCTCCGTCATCACCCTGTACACCATGTTTCTGACCTGGTCTGCAATGAGCAACGAGCCCGGTACGACTCAGGAGGTGGTGGCGACGTCAGGAATTTGTGTTTATGAAATCAGTTCCACACGTTCATTGACAATTTATGGCTCATGGAGCTCACATGCTTTCCTCACAAGAGCGTGTGTGTGTGTGTCAGGTTCGAGTTTCAGGACGATTCAAACGTGCTTGTTCCCTCCTCTCAGACAGAGAGTGCAACCCAAGCCTGCTGAGTATCTTCCAGAGGATCACAGCCCCGACGCTCGGGCCTCTGGAGCTGGAGAACCAAACAGCTGTGGTGATCGTCGACGCCGAGGAACCTGTCCTGTCATCTCCGCACCTGCGATGGTGGGATGCCCAGACACTCGTGGGACTGCTCATATTTGTGCTGTGCATCCTGTACTCCAGGTACAGTCAGTACCCCAGCTGTGATGCATGTGTCATGGGCTCAACAATGCAATTCCTGAAAAACCAGGCATTGCATTGTTTATTATTCAACAAGATACACAACTCAGCTCCTCAGACGTGATGTGTCAGTGAAGGTGTCTTACCTGAGGTTCAGTGTCGTGGTGTGAAGCTTAACAAAAGGCTCTGTGCAGAGAGAGAGAGAGAGAGATCAGTGTCAACACGTCAGCGTAGATACTGTCTTGAATAAGAAAAAAAATCATGAATGCCAGTCTTCATACAATCTTTGTCAATTTGTAAGAACGATTCGTGATGAGGGCCAATATTATTAATAATAATAATAATAATGATAATGATACTCTAGCGACAGTGGTGGTCCCCTCCAGATGAAAGAGATAGTGAGAGACTTTGGAGTGAAAATTTCTCAATGTATTCTGTTTATTATAACTGTTTATTCTGACCAGTACTACTACTACTACTACTACAACTACAACTACAACTACAACTACAACTACTATGTCTGTGCTGTTCTCCATTATGTGTGGCTGGCCTGCCCCTCCTCTTGTTGAGGGCAGAGTGGGGCCTGTGTGTGCGCTGTCACACACAGGCCTGGTCGCGTGTCAGGAGCAGTCAGCCAGTCAGAGGAGGCAGGCCCTGATTCCTCAGATTCAATCCTAATATGTGAACATTACGACTCTGACTGACAGATGTACAACAAACTGTCTCAGTCATCACAGCTGGTCAGCAACGGTGTCTATAGCATATAATAACCTGAATGAATATGGTTAATGTGAAGAAAAAACCTCCATAGAGAGAGATAACCAAGAGTTGTGAGACCATTTATTACCAAGATATAACAACCTGATTGAAGCTCCAGTTGGGTCCAATACAGCTGGTTTACAGAAGCAAGCACTTGAAACCCTTTAACCAGTGTAGAACACACATGAACAACATCATCGGTTTGTTTGTTTTCACTTCACCCTGTACAGCATTCGCTCATCCAGCACCAGCCAGGTAAACAAGCTGACCCTGGCCTCCAGAGACTCAGCCGTCCTGGCCGAGGAGCTGACCGTGGCCCGGCAGGGAGGGGACGGCGAGCGGGACATGGTTCCGTACAACTACTGCTTCTTCCACTTCATGCTCTTCCTGGCCTCGCTGTACATCATGATGACCCTCACCAACTGGCACAGGTCAGTGACCTCTGAGGTCACGCACACTCGGAGTGACTGCGGTGAGAACGATTCAGGTTTCTAAAGACGACGCAAGTCCACACTGCTCTGGAACCAGAGCAAACTGTGTCACTGCAGGTGGAGGAGACAGAATAATGTTTGGGCGTGATCAGAGCTGCTGGCAGGTCTGCTTCATGTTGCTTACAGCCAAAGTAGCATTGGTGATTTCAGACCAGCCCAAAGGAGTGTGTGGACATTGGGAAACATTTCTAAGATGTATTTTAAGCGGGGATGGATATTTGGATTTAGTACTGACGATGACATTCTGCAGTACTCACAAAGTCACGGTAATGACGCCTTAGAGTAACATGAAACACTGACAGTAAGGTCATTAGCTTGTCTTACACCAAATTGATATGTATGTGTTTTCCTGACAGGCCTGATGCAGACTACACCACCAGCAGCAAGTGGCCAGCGGTGTGGGTGAAGATCAGCTCCAGCTGGGTGTGTCTGCTGCTGTACACGTGGACGCTGGTTGCCCCGATGATCGTCACAAGCCGAGACTTCAGCTGATCGTGCACACAAACTCCAGCCACACTGCCTCAATAACAGAAAGATGCTATAGCTGTGTCAGGTACAGTCTAACTGAGGGGTCTTTACACTTTTTGAATTTCATTTTATGTTTTTATTCATTTCTGCTATAGCAATAAGACATATTGACAGTACAAATCTGATATGATTATTTATTTTCATCTTACAGCTCCTGTCAGTCGTAAACCCTGAGGGGTGTTTTTGAATTGCATACTTTTGTAAGCTCATATACTTTGCTGCTGTGCCCTCCAATGCCTTGCATGTCAGTGTCATTCGCCATGGTGAATCAAGACCAATGTGACCTGCAGTCAGTTTAAATTTGTCAGTGGCCAGTGTTGACAGGAAGCTGTTTGAGGCACAATAGCAAGTCTCCATATTTTGAACTTCCAGAGAGAGAGAGACTCATCCCACCATGGATCTCTTCCTCCCTCTCAGCCTCACCTCATCCAGCTTTTTTATGACGGCTGATGACTTCTTAGAAAATGTCGTGTAGCTCTTCAACAGCGTCTGGAACAGAGCCTCTGTGTTGGGGTGGGTGCTGAGGAATGCCTTTTCCAGCACGTACAAGTCCACCCCCTTATCCTCCGGCAGAGAGGATATGTAGCTCAGGCCGAAGTCAATAAGGACCAGCTCCGCCTCACTGCTCCCCTGACCACGCCTCAGGAGCATGTTGGAGGTGGTTAAGTCTCCATGGATGACATCTTCATCATGCATTCTGGCCAGGATCCGGCCCATCCCCTGGGCCAGCTGCTCAAGTGCACGGCCCTCACAGGAACCTGCTTGCTGGGTGGATGCAATGTGGTCACGCACAGTCACAGAACCCGGGATTTCCTCCAAGAAAATACAGTGGAAGCTGTAATCCACAAAGTAGACGACAGGAACAGATAATCCTGGGGACAGAGGAGGAGGTTGAGTCATAAAAATGTATAGTGTGAAAGCTACAAAAGCCCAACAATGTCAATGCCCAGTTCTACTCTTTCATGGGAAATAGTAAAATAAATTCCTAGAGGACCAACTCTCGTTGTGTGAGGACACTGCAGTCAGAGGAAGCCAGATGGGAGGCTCCATGCAAGCAGGGTGCTAACGGTGAAGCACATCTTCCCAGTCGGGTCAGCACCAGAGCAGGAGCAGTCACGGCTCAGCACAGTTAGGACAATGTCTCATCGACACAATTTCCCCTCAACTAGACTAGTGTCCATCGTGGCTGTGACACCGTTCTTGCTAAGGAGGAATATCACTGTTCACAAACTACATAGACAAATCCAAGCAGGCCCTATAGGGGTCAAAGGTGAGTCCTCTTGATTAAATCACAGTTCAACTAAGGTTCTATTCTCTTTAGCACATTCTACACCCTGCGCAGAAGAGTTTCTCACACAGCTTCAAACTAACGATGTTACTCGACTGCCTGTACAAACAGCTACTAATGATCGTACCGAAGCCCTGCAGAGGGCCATTAAATACATATACTAATACTGTACTATGATTAAGTACATATGCTGATGATGTTTCAGTGAGAGTTCATCTTGCTCTTCGGTTCCCTGAAGTCGCAGTCACAGCTATATAATGTCTGCCCGCCCAGGCCTACAGGAGGCGCTGTTGGCGTTGGTTTTTCTGGAGGAGCTTCCAAACGTACCCGCCCTCCGGCAGCGCAGCATGGACCGGGCCTCCTGCACCGTCCTGCGGTGAGTCAACTGCTGGTCCAGGCCCGGGTGTCTGTAGCCTTTAGGGAACCTTTGTTTCACGATCACAGACATTCCAAGAAACTGCGCCCGATACACGCGCGCCTCCGCTCCTTGTTTCAATAACTCCGCCTTTCTGAGGAACTCGGGATGCACCAGACTGTTCTCTTTCGCCATGTTGTTTCTTCTTCTTCTTTTCTTTATTGACGCCTGGCAAACCAGGTTATGCTCGCATTAGCGCCACCTTTTGGACTCGCGCGTGAAGCCGTAGATTTAACCCAAAAAATACAATAAATCCAGCCCTTTTCTCCTTAAGTACTTCATGCATAGACTATGAATATTATTTATATTTTTTGACGTCCTCCTAAGAAATGATGATGTAAGATTTGGCCTTTCATCTGTGAATCTTGATATTAATGAATTAAAGTTTTGTTCATTTTTTGCAAAGCCCATTTTAGTACTTATTTTTTACATGTATAATTTAACACGTTTTATCATCACGTGTTTTATCTCGACGTGTAGTGAAAACACAGATAGAGAAGGAAAGAGAAAGCGAGAGAGATCGATGAAGCGACTGTGGCTCGGCTCCAGTCGCCCCCTGCTGGTCACAGCAGTGAAACTGCAGAAGCAGGTGTTGTTTGGTCATGTGACCTGGTGATGGCGCCGTAGTTGTTTATGTTAAACGACACGTGACTTTGCTGGAGGAAGGTGGTGGAGCTCATCTTCATCCTAGAAACACCTCGTCTGCCAAATGACTTTGTACATTTACACGCTGACAAGTATTTGTACTCTGTACAGCAGTTGTACTCTGTGCAGTAGTTGTACTCTCTACAGTAGTTATACTCTGCAGTAGTTGTACTCTGTATAGCAGTTGTACTCTGTGCAGTATTTGTACTCTGTACAGTAGTTGTACTCTATGCAGTATTTATACTCTGTGCAGTAGTTGTACTCTCTACAGTAGTTATACTCTGCAGTAGTTGTACTCTGTGCAGTAGTTGTACTCAGTGCAGTAGTTGTACACTGTGGAGTAGTTGTATTCTGTGCAGTAGTTGTACTGGGGTGTGCACTCTCACATGCACTTTGTGCCCGTGCACATTCTCTGTGTGTCGTCCTCTGAAATCACTCATCACGTCACAGTTTGACATTTTTTATTCCAACACAAAAGAAACTGGTGAGATGTGGATCAAAGACAATGGGAGAAGATGACACGTGTGTGGAATAATCAGAAAGAAGTAATGGAAGAGATGCCAGCAACAACAGCAATAATAAACAGATTCTTCCTCAGAGGAAACGCCCAGTGGACATGCCCAGAGGACGCAGCGAGGACAACATGAATATAGCAAGTACAAACAGTAGAAAACATACATGCTGTATTTTCTGTTGAAATATATATTCTTTGTTTTCTTCTTTACAAAGCAAATCAGAGGCATGTTCTGGAGAAGAGTCAACATCAAACATCAGGCATGCAACGACCACCACACCACTTCCTGTTGTCATCAGCACACACAGCAGTGCGTGTGTGAGACAGAACACACCAGGGATGCGGAACAAAAAGGACCTGAAACACAAACACTGACTCCATGTTCGCGAAGGATCTTTTTTCAAATCATGTGACCGAGATGCAGATTTCATCTCTTAGAAAAACTAGAAAAAAAGATTTCATGGATGTGTGTGTGTGTGTGTGTGTGTGTGTATACACACACACACACACACTGTGCAACATAGCACCTTTTAATGACATGAGATTAAAACAGACTTTATTTCTTTTTAACTGCTATAATGACAACAGCAAATCTTTCCATGTTTCTATCACATGACGATCACGTGAAAGCAGATTCCACCTGCGTGATCAAAGGCCTTGTCATCGCAGATGGAGGAAACGGCTTCAATGAAAAAATGAAAACAAAGAAGCCCAATCGATTTGTTGGCAAGATTAAACACAAGGCGCGGGAAAACTGAGGAGGCGGCCTCTGGATGAAGGTCACGGCAGGTCACGTCAGGACGCACGGTTCTTCTGAGCGAAGCTGCGATAAAACAAATATTTCCCACCATCACCAGTCTGTGTCCCACAATGCTTTGCTCTAGCATCTATGAGACAGTAAAAGAAAAAAACTGACAAGATCCTTCGCTTCAACAGACTCCGCCTCCTGTCGCTCAGTTTGTGGTCATGATGAAGGAACGCCGCCAGTAGCTCTTCTTCACTGCTCCACCTAAACAGAACAAACACAGTGTCACTGACGGCAGCACCCCCTGGAGGAGTGTCTCCTCCTACTCCTCAGCCTTTGAATGACGGTGATGAAGACGTTTCTTACCTCAGATTAAATCAGATTAGCCTGTGGAGGAAACACACAAAGCACTTTGTTTTCATCGTATACAAATGACCTGTCGTTGCCATGGAAACACATCTCTCCAGGGTTTCATTTGTCCACTTACTGTTGGCGTCCAAGTTCTCACACAGCTCCGTCTTGGCCTCGCCATTGGGCCGCTCGATCGCCTTGTGGGAGAGTCGGGACGACATGGCGGCGACGGTGACCACAGCTTTAAATGAGCGCTTCTTCTTCTGCACGTTGAGTTCTGGGTGGAAGATGATGATGTAGACTTTGGGCACGTAGAGCATCCCGAGGGCCACGGACGCACTGAGGTTCATGCAGATGGTCAGCGTGGTCGTCTGGATATAGAGCTGTGTGAAGAGGACAGTTAGACAGAGAGCCCCGCCCATTACCCAGGGTCCTAGATCCTCCCCAGAGGATGAACCCACCCCAGCTCACCTTCTCTGCAGACTGTGCTGTTCCAAAGAAGATGGGTATAAACGCCAACCACACGATGCAGGTGGTGTACATGGTGAAGCCGATGGGCTTGGCCTCATTAAAGTTCTCGGGGACGCCGCGGGTCTTTATGGCATAAACCGTGCATGTGACCATGAGTAAGATGCTGTAACCCAGCAAGCAGATGATCTGCAGATCCGTGATGTCACATTTCAACACGCCTCGAGCCAGAGCCGGGTCCATGGTCTTCTGCTCTTCATAGTCTACAACGGTGTTGGGCGGATCCACGCCGAACCAGATCACCACACCCAGCAGCTGTACGGAGACGAGACTGGAGGTGATGGCCAGCTGGGAGGTGGGGCTGATCAGCCTGGGCACCGTCACCGACCTCTTCCCCTGTTCGAATATCCGGTAGATGCGGTTGGTTTTGGTGAGAAGGGCGGCATAGCTGATGCACATCCCCAGACCCAGGAAGATCCTTCGGAATGAGCACACACCCACATCGGGCTTGGCCATCATGAGGAACGTGATGATGTAACACAGAAATATCCCTGTGAGGAGAACGTAACTCAGCTCCCGGCCCGTCGCGCGGACAATCGGCGTGTTGTTGTGCCGTACGAACGTAGCCACTACAAACATTGTAGCAATGATGCCGAGCATCGCCAAGAAGATGGGAATCAGCACCCAGGGCGAGCGCCACTCCAGCTGGATGATGGGGATGGGCTGGCAGGAGGTGCGGTTGGCGTCGGGCCGTGTGCTGTAGGAGCAGAGTTTACAGGTGAATGCGTCGTACTGGTACCGGTATCCGTCGCAAGGCTCGCAGTGCCAGCAGCAGGCCACGCCCTTCACCACCTTCTTCCTCTCGCCCAGTTTACAGGGCCGGCTGCAGACAGAGCTGGGGACGTCCTGCTCCCCCAGAGGCCACTGCATGTCCTCCATCTGCAGAGACAACAGGACAGACACACAGCACTAAGACAGGGTGATGTCTGATGTAGTTTTACAAGTACACGTGTAGTGTATTGAAGTGTTTCGTCCCATCGGAATATTTCTCCCTGGTCCTGCAGCTCAGAGTGTGTGATGCTGTCTGTGTGTGAGGGACGTGAATGACGTCCTGTATGTCCAAAGAGCTGCAGCAGCTTGAGGACACAGATCGATTGGTATGTTATCTCCATGCCATGAAGATAACCTGTGATCTGACTCCGCCCACCGCTCAGGAACAAAGACACTGATCTCCCGACGCCAACTCTGAGGAAGAGAAGTGCTCCCACACCGTTAGCCACGTTAGCATGGATGTGGTCATTATTCCACGTGACTCTGACTGATTCAGACAACCGGAGAAACACTGAAGCAACAGCCTCACCCTGTCATCTGATGATGTCATAAAATCAGCTCCTGTCAGCTCTTCACTGCAAATCAAGAGGACTGGAAAGGGTCAAAGTGTTTGACCCCTGATCTCCTGCCGACACTCGTGAGCACCATGGCCTTACAGTCAGCTGACCGTGGTTTGGCGAGCTGTGGGTTAACGTGTGCAGCCACTCATCAGCTTCAGCAGCTGGACGGACACTTTCGTCTCCAGAGATCAGACTGGGAGCAAAGCGTCCTCAGCTCTTTGATGTCATGAATGTCGTCTCATTCTGAGACAGACAAATGAAGGGTTCCTGACGGCTCCTGACAGCTCCGCCTAAGGGCCCAGGCCTGAGGTCCAGACCCTCTGTGAAGGACCAGGTTCGGAAAAATTTGCGTCTTCACTGATGAAGAGAACTTAATGAGGCTGCTTTCAAGTACAACTCCCATCATGCCTCACTGCCCCCTGGTGGTGTTTCTGTGAAGGCGCTCTGCACTCCTGAATCACATGACCCACGGCTGCTTGTCAAAGCTCATTAGTCCTAACGAGGTTCACTGCAGCAGAGGACAGTCCGTCCCCTTCTGTGTCCACCAGCTGCTTTTATTTTGAAGGAACAAAATACAATATTGACTGTGTTGTAGAGCAGAGGTGAACAAGGCGTGGAGCCAGAGCTACGGTGTCATGACAAAGATCCATTTTGGAGATGAAGCTTTAATCTCATCTGGTCACATGAAGCCTGTAATCTGCTGCTGATAATCCAACTTCAAACCACACAGAACTGCTGTCCAGGACAGTGGTAGACCAATTGGAGAGGCTCAGACCCCGCCCCCCTGGGATGCTGGATCATCAGAATCTCCTGAAGAGGAGAAGCTGAGGGGCGTGGCCTCAGGTGCTTCCTGTTGGACTCACGTTAATCTGCAGCGTCTCCGCCCACTGTCCGATGACTCTGTAGCCCCGCCCTGTCACGTTGCTCCACTGGTATTGGAACAAGTCATAGCGTCCAGGAGCGTCACCATTACCATTAAAGGTCACTGACGTGCCAGCACTTCCTGTGGACGACACACAGACACACCTGTGACAGACACGGGTTTGATGATGTCAGCAGATCACGATCAGCTCTACATGAATCTTCACTAACATGTTTTTATCATGTGACGAATGGCATGTTGTTACAGTCATTAGCTGATGATGACATCATCAGACACTGAGATCATCTTAGGATCAAAGTCACTTTGATCAGTCGTTTCATCTCTCATGTCATGAAGAGATAACATCAACTGTGTTTGGAGAAAAAGAGGAACATGTATGTGAGAAACGTGAGGAACATGTAAGGAACATGTGAGGAACACATGAAGAACGGACCGTGACACCCATCATCTCTGTGCATGTTGCGTGTGGACTCACCGTTGAAGTTAACGCTGCGGATGTACCTGAGCAGCTTCTTGCCTCCAGCCAGGTCCATCTGTGGACAGATGCCCGAGTGTTCTGGACACAGGTCTCGCTGCATGTTGTGGAGGGCGTGGGCCACGGCGAACACGGCATCGATCACAAACTGAACCTTCCCTTCCTGCTCGTACCTGGAGTCCGTCCCGATGCGTTCCTGACCTGAAGAGACAGCAGAGCTCCGTCAGCCCGGCACTCAGGAGAGCTTCTGTGGATGGGGCGTGGTCAGACCTGTGCACTTCCTGCTGCTGTCGACCCTCTTTGATGAGCTCATCAGTTTGCAGTTGAAGGTCTCCTCCCAGAACTCAGCGAACCATACGTTCCTCCGATTGTTCTCCAGCGTCCTCGACGTGAAGTAGGCGTCGAAGCCTGAGAGACGGGTCAGAGAACACAAGCTGACTGACAGCTGTGACCTCGATGACCTCGCTAACATGGACCGACTGTTGGATGACTCCACAGGTCATATTATGATTCAGGGGGTTACCATAGCAACAGGCCAACATTTCCAACTGCGTGTCTCCAGATGTCAGGGTCTCAGGAAGAGAACATGCCCAGGAGGAGAGTCACTGATGTGGGTCCTATCATGTGAGCCCCCCACCCCACCCATGACCTTTACCTGTTTGGATCAAAGCCTGAAACCTCAAAGAACACTAACAGGACGACAGAGGTCAACACTCACTACTGATGGTCGCTCTCTTTGGGAGAATTGTCACGGCTCCGACAGCGGCGTCTTCCAGCTGGTGGACGGGACTGTTCTTCGCTCCCCAGCTGTCAGAGCCCAGCCACAGGAAGTGTCCCACCTGTTCGGCCCGCCTACTGGCGCTCAGGATCCCCCTGCGCGCACACACACACAGGTTGACGCTGTGATGTTAAAATCAACGGATTCAAATATTTGTCGTTGTCACAGATGTTAAACCGTGACCGCTTGACCTCTGTAGTTTCAATATTTGTTTGAATTTTAATGTGTCGTTGGTTTTATTTGACACACAAGCTTCTTATTGTGAAAAGGAATAAAAATAATAAAATGGAAACTGTTGTCTTGGAGCAGAGATGAGTTCATCACACGTGACCTTTGGATACATGCGTGACCTGACCTGATGTCGTCGTCAGATGCAAACAGGATGACGGCGCGGGCATGACTCGTGTCCAGCAGCCGACGGATGATCTTATCGAAGTCTGACGGTTTGTGGTCGTGAGGAATCTTCAGAGACTGAGCGATGCAGATTCCACCTGAAGACACACACGTCAACAACATGTGACCTGGAGAACACGTGACATTCACTGAGCGCCACCGCCACGCCTGAGACATGTTCTCTCCTTCTTTCACGTCCGTGTTAGGACTCTTGACATCTCCCCCACGTATTCTGCCAGTGGGTGTGTCCTACTGGCAGAATAGCTTTCTAACATACAAACGTCTCAGGGTGAAGACCAGGAGACGCCAGGCAACGGGAGGCTCAGGAACGAGGCCATAACTCAGAACACGGATCCATCATCAGCTCGTTGGGTGGAGCAGGAATGAAACCACACGCACAAGGTCAACTGGAGGCTCCGCCTTCATCGGGTTCTTCCTGCTATTCCAAGACGGTGATGTGGATTGGGTCTTTGCTTTGGATCTGTCTGTCCACACACCCCTGACCCCGCAACGCCGCGGACGGAATTCAGATCAAATGACATTTCAAGTCAGTTCATAAATATCCAGACAGAGACAGACAGAGAGACACTTGAAGAGCAAAGAATGAGACATGAGTCGGTAGACTGTGAATTATGAGTCAGCAGACTGTGAATCATGAGTCAACATACTCTGAAACATGAGTCAGCATACTCTGAAACATGAGTCAGCAGACTGTGAATCATGAGTCAGCATACTCTGAAACATGAGTCAGCAGACTGTGAATCATGAGTCAGCAGACCGTGAATCATGAGTCAGCATACTCTGAAACATAAGTCAGCAGACTGTGAGTGTTGAAGCAGACAGCGTATCCTGCTCTCCGCTCGATGTGATACTGAGTTCACGTGAAATCGCGCCCGTCAGCGGTTCAACCTCTGAGGAGGTGAAACAAATGTCTCACAGTATTTTTCTCCACAATCCTGTTGACTCAGAGAAAATAACGTGTTGAGGAAGAGGCCAAATGAAAAACCTCAGTGCTTCAAACAGGTCACATGACAGGGGACAACATCTGCTCTGTGGTGGGGACAAAGGCAGTGACAGTGGACATCTCTGTCTCAAGGATCAGGTCAGTTTCTGTCTGTGTCTCGTTTCTTCTGCACGTGACGCCTGTGGAGGACAAATGAGGCCTTGGATGTTTCCTGAGCTGCTGAGTGAAGACACTCGTTGGTCCTGGACGTCTTTCAGGGTCCTCTTGGACAGACTGTCAGAGTTTTAGTTTCAGAATCGATGCCTCGATATCGAGGTTGATGTGGAAACATCCAGACAGATCTGTTCTGGATCTGGATCAATGTCCGCTTCTGTTCCCTCGTGGTGTTTTATTCTGGATCCCAGCGTGACTTAGGATCGGACCTGCTCTCATCTCTTGGATGTATATTGTTCTTTATTTATTAGTGGCCCCTCGTCTTCAGATGATAAACAAGTTGAGACGCACAGAGTAAACTGAACGCTGTCTCACCTGCTTCTCTGGAGAGCTGCATGAATGCGTCCACGCCCTTCTCACCATAGCTGCCCTCAGAGGCCACGGTGGAGACGTAGGTCCAACCCATGGCCTGGACAATGTCCACCATGGCCTGAGCCTGGAAACTGTCCGGAGGGACCACGCGGGAGAAGAAGTCATAACGGCGGTCGTCGCTCAACTCGGGGGCTGTGGAGGCGTAGCTTATCTGAGGGATCTAAGGGAGCAAGAGGAGAGACAGGTCACTCGGGGGAATCATCAAGGTCCTGGAAGCACATAACAAATGAGGGGAGAATAGAACCTGGAACCTGGAACGAGACACAGGTGAGTTATATAAGGAACAAATGGACGAGTCTGTCCCTCTCTCTCTCTCGGACACAGAAAGGTCAGACGCTTGACAACTTCAGTAAAACACAACCTGCACGTTAATGGGACAGAGGCTGAACCACTGATCCACAGAGAGATAGAGAGAGAGAGAGAGACAGACAGACATGGGCTAGAAGGTGACAGTGGCTAAAGCTGCATTGATCCAAGACAGATAGGGTGTCATATCGTATCTAATGATGTCATCTGATAATGTTGCTGCTTTGGGTGACATCGTCTTTCCAATGAGACTTTGGAATCATCTTTCATTCTTGGATTCTCAATGAAAACACATTTCTAGGACCGCCTCCTTTCGCTCACATCTGGTAAATCAGATGTGTCTCCAGAGGAAGCAGAGACACTGTCCTCTCCTGAAGAACCAGGGACAGACAGCTCATGTCTCCTAAATGAGTTAACTCAAGGACATTGTTTAAAGTCCTCGTCCTCACCGACAGTAAGAACATGTCCATCGTACCAGTAGTATCACATCCACTGCTCCCAGAAGTCACTCCTGCTTGTGTCTGAAAGTGGGAGGAGCCAGCCCTGTGTTCCTCAAACCATCTGAGAGGCTGAGAGGCAGATCAGTAACCGTGGGGATCTGACAGCAGGTAAAAACACACAAACTGGAGCCCTGAGCAGCTGGCTAATGCTAATTACACAGATTAGACATGTATGACTGCATCTTGTGTGTGTGTGGAGGGTATCCCAGAGAACATGCGGTGATGAAATCAGCGCTTTATTTAGAGCAGGGTCATTGTAATTAGTAGATGTAGATCACAATGTGTTCGTCACACACACACACACACACACAGTGGACAGTAAAGAGAGGTTTATTGGTCAGAGTCACGCTGCATATCTGTGGGGACGCTGTCATCAGATACAGCTGTGAGGTTCCACGTGACCCTGGTAGAAGAGGTTGTGTGTTTCATTCCAAGACGGAGACTAACACACACACCTGACACTCACGTGTCGGAGACAGTCGAGCAAACCACTAAGCCTGGAACATCAAACGCACATCGAGTCGTGTACTAGGAGTACTACGAGTACTACGAGCTGCTTCACATTGCAGCTGTATGCTGGAAACACTGTGAGGACCCCTGCCCCCCCCAACACTTCAATGATTTATTGGAGAAACTCTGGAGGGAGGGGGAGGGAGGGGGAGGTGATGGCGAGGCTCTGCTGGCAAAGATGATGGATGGAGATGATCTGTGTTCTCATTGGACCATGTGATATCCAATTATCAGTCAACCAATCACATTGTCTCATCGATGTCAAAGGTGTCCTCTGTCCTCAGCTCGAGAGACAAACCACCAGAGACACATGAGGACATGTCTGACTGAGAAGAAGGAGCAGTCCCTGGTCCACCATCAGCAGCTGGACAAAGACCGTCAATGACCCAGAGGGCTGTGTGTGTTTCACTGAGATACGCTGGCAATCAATCTGGCCTCACTCGGCTCGTTAGCATCATGGCTCAGCCGGCTCCCCTGTCGGCTGAGAAAGATTACGCTCCCAGCTGAGCGGCTGCTGGTAGAAGAGGCAGATAACAGAGGCGTCCGCACTTGGACGCCACAGAGATGTTGTTCCCAAAGACACGATTCCACACAGTTCGCAGTTATTCGACTCCAAAGCAACATTGCAACCGTTTGTCAGCATCCCTGTAATGCTGCGCTCAACTATTGGACGCTGGCCTGAGAGATGAGCGTCAGAGACACGTCAGTCCTGAAGGGAGTGAAGCCACGTCACGCTAACCCTGAAGGCAAAAGGTCATCCAACGAATCGGTGAAGACACTACGATCAGCTAGCTGCAAAACACGTTTAAAAATTTGACACCACTTTCCGATCCTGACCAGCGTCGACTGGAACCAGTGAAGGCTTCAACTCTTTCTCCTCTTCCTCACTTCTGTGTCTTCTTCAGCAACAATAAAGACACCTGCGTGCCCGTTTTACTCCTGTGGAAGATCCCGGGACGTCGCCCCCTGCTGGTCAGCACACTGTGTGGCTGGGGATGAAAATGGAGAAGAGGAGGAGCACGGTGTCCCCAGTGTCCACCAGGTGAGACGCACGGTCCATCAACCTGTGACAGAAGAGTTGCTCACATTCTTCTCTGTGACGGTAAAAACAAATTCCTTTGCTTCGTCTCTGGAGATTCTTCCTCTTCTTCTTCAGCGGCTCACTCTGGGACAGAGTCAAGGAGCACAGAGCAGGAGACACAGGGGACAGAACAAAAAGAGGAGCTGCAGCTTAGTCTCTGAGTCCAGCTGAGAATCTGTCAACACCTGGACAACTCATATAGAGGACAGATGTCCCAGAGACAGGATATTAGGACAGCTCACGAACTGTGTGTCCCCGAGGCACCTCCAGCTGTCACTCATTCTGAGACATGTGGGGGCATCGACCGTGTCTTACACACAGACACACACACACACACACACACACACACACTGCAGGTGGAGGACGAATCTGAACACTTAGGTGGAGCAGGAGGCAGCAGCTGATGAAGAGGAGGAGGAGGAGGAGGACGAGGAGGACGTGGAGCAGCGGGAGCAGGAGCTGATGAGGATGAAGATGAGGAGGAGGACGTGGAGCAGCGGGAGCAGGAGCCTGACCTGGAAGAGGCGCAGGATGTTGGCCACCATGATGGACACGGAGCTCGCGGACGCTCCCACCACACCGACAACTTTCTCGGGCTTCGCGGACACCGGCGGCTCCCCGTTCGTGCACCTGACGTCCGACGTGTCCTTCTGGATCAGCGCCTGCACGAAAGTCAGCGCCTGCTCCAGGGCGTGCGTGTCCCGGGAGCATGTGTCCAGGATGCGCGCGCCCAGGGTGACGTTCGGCAGCAGCTCGTCGTCTGCGTTGATCTGGTCCAGGGCGAACATCATCGCCTCCAGCCGCTGGATCCCGTTCTCCTTCTTCATGTCCCCGCACGGAATCCCCGGGACCCCCCTGGCGTGCACCGGGAACAGCCCCCCCAGCGTCACGTCCCCCTCCACCCGGATCGAGTGCGGCGCGTACACGTCCTGAGCCGCGGCCGGGTCCAGGGCTTGGAGCAGCCACAGGAGCCGGAGAGACGCGGCGATTCCCGTGGAAGCGTCCGCGGGTCGGCCCATCCTCCGCTGCGGTCCGCGAGACTTTTAAAAATCCGCCGAGTTGATTCGATCCTCCGCAGCTCCGCGCGGCACGCGCACAAGCCTCACACGCACACACAACCTCCGCCGCTCATTCATCGACGCGCTGTCCGTGTGAGCAGCGCGCTGCTGACGCTTGTTGCTGGAGCTGCCGTCATGAGACAGGGGACACAAAAGTGCACAGGTTCGAGTCCCTCGCTCTGGGGGGGATACTATATACAGATGTAGTACACACACTGCTCAACAAGTCTGACTGACTCATTATCTGCTCCTGTCCAATCAGAGCTCAGCACCTGCTCCGCCTGTTTCACCTGTGGCTCCTCCCTTAGAGACACGTCAACTCCACCATCATCATCGTCATCATGCTGGTCTCACCCTCTCATCCTCATTCATTCATCCACCGTTCACTCCTTCACAGGAAAAAAGAGAAGAGGATGACGTCATAATTGACCTAATTACTGACCAGGTGGCCCCTCGGTCAAACTGTTTTGGCTCCTCCTGAGGAGGCGCACGCTCCTCAAACAGCAGACTGCTGCAGAGGAGCTCTGTTTACTCCTGGAGGAGCTGAGAGGGGGGGGGGTTAACTGAAGTAGCAGTGTTTTTGAATGAATAGTTTAAATCCTTTAATCTTTATTGATGAATTTACCTGAAGCTCCTTCGGGATCCCCCCCCCCCCCCCCCCCCCCCCCCCCCCCTGCGCGTCCCCCCCCCCCCCCCCCCCCACACACACACACACACTATGACAGCAGCAGCTCCTTTCACTGTGTGGGCTTGGATTCCATCGCCATGGCAACTGAAGCTATGATATGTTATTTGCAGCTTTGACTTCATGATTTCACCAGGAGGAGGAGGAGGGAGGGGGGGTCAGGGTTCAGCTGAGGTCGGAGCTTCATGGGAATGATCCATGACATCATTTCTTCTCAGAGGAGCAGATGGTTCAGGTGGAATGCCTCCTCCCCGATCCACCTTCGACCTTTGACCTCAGCAGGTGACAGCGTCAAGAACGAGGCTGTGATGAACTGGTACCTTTTTATAATAATAATAATAATCTAAGAATGGGATCCACAGGGAATCGAACCCTGACCCTGACCCGGTTTAATCAGGTTAATGACATTCACCAACATCTGACAGCAGCTGTTCCAGCATTATGTCTGTCCACAGCTGCTGTCTCCTGTGTCTCCACATTCTGAAACACGCCAGGACAGAACACAGAGACACCTGTCCCACAAACGACAGCCACAGACGTAGAGACATTGACAGAGACAGAGACACCTGTCCCACAAACGACAGCCACAGACGTAGAGACATTGACAGAGACAGAGACAGATGCAGATACAGACACAGACACAGAGACAGACGCAGAGTCACTGACAGACAGAAGCAGACAGAGACAGATGCAGAGACATTGACAGACAGAAGCCAACACAGAGACAGGCACAGAGACAGAGACAGACGCAGAGACAGAGACAGATGCAGAGACAGACGTGACCTTATGATTAAAAGACTCTTTTTGTTACCCCCCCCCGTGACAATGACGTCATGGCGTTTGGCCCCTGAGGCTCTCGTCCTATGAAACTCGAGTTTCAGTCAAAACATTAAAGAGAAGTGATGAGTCAGCTGATCCAGACCACTGTTGCATACCGATCCATTCCCGGACGTCCGGACCCATCCATCAAACCCAGCACCATGGGTCCAGTCATTAGGGGCTCCGCTGAGGCGTACCGGCATGCTGGCGTCTCCACCCAAATGAGACGTCTGCAGCCTCCGCTCGTGGTTCTGTTCCGATGTGGCAGCAACGTGTGGTCACATAGATTCATCATTCATTTAAACAACAGAGAATATTTACTTCTTTACCTTATTGAAGGGGGCGTGTCTTTCTCATGAAGTCATGTGATGTTGTCAGTCAGAATCAGAATCTTCTGAGCGCAGGGTTTGTAGCGCAGGCAGTATTTATTGATGATTTTATCCGTTCAGTTATTACTCACTGACTTGTGCATGAGGCTTGTGCACATGACCTCTGAGGAGCGATGGTTCACAGCCCCACACCAGCCAGACAAGAAACGCTACTCCATGAAGCTCAGCTGATGGAGGATGAAGAGCCGGTGAAGGGTTCAGCTCTGGAAACTCCCACCATGTGTGTTAATATCATGTTAACACGTTTACATCATGAGATCAAACTGTTTCCCGTTGAAGGTCACGGGAGGCTCACGATACCGCGTGTGATCACTCTGAATTGATGATGGACCAGGAAGTGGCTGCTGACATCACAGAGCATCACCTGATCACCTGTGGGCTCCGTGTTAGCTGATGGGACACTGTCTGTGGTGTTCGCTCACGTGTTGATTCACTGATTTAATTTTCTGTCTTCAGTAAGGACGAAGTCCCATGTCCCACAGAGCAGGAGTCAACTTTAACGTGTCGTCAGGCAGAAACACAGAGAGACGCTGTGTCTTCGTCATTTCCTGTCCGTTGCATCACTTCCTCTGCTCCAAGAGTCCGTGACTTCAGACATCCACAGCTGACAAGTGATCAGAGCCGATGACCCTATGACCCCCTCAGACCGGTGAAGAGCTTTGTCCCCTAGTCTCTTTTTAAACCAACCAAAGACAGTTGATTTTTGACTCCATGTCGAGATGTTGTCCTGTCTCCTCATGTGCTTCCTGAGAAAGAAAGACGACGATGCCTCGGCTTGGGCTGCATCCCCGTCTTCCTGAGAAAGAAAGACGACGATGCCTCGGCTTGGGCTGCATCCCCGATCTTGTCCTCTTTTCGATTGCTTTGTCTTGTCCCCCTTTCTTTAATGTCCTTGTCACTTCTTCCTCTGTGCGACTGATTCCGGTGTATTTCTTACTGTTAGTTTTTCTGTCCACCGTCTCAAAGTGTCTCTATAATCTTGTCCTCTGTGATTTCATGAAACATCAATAAAACTGAATTTAATTCCTCTGCGTGTGAACAACGTCCTGATGTTCCGACTCGTGGACACTGGACAGGGTCGAACAACTGGTTTATCGAGGGTCGGGTCTCTGTGACACTCCCAACACACACACCCTGTGTCAGAGCAGCTGAACTTGGATCAACTGTTAAACGAGCAGAGGACGATATATAAATAAAGACAGCAGTGTGGCCGTCCTGTGGACGTCCAGCCAAAGGGGGACAGAAGGTCTGTCACAGTTTTGGCCCGTTGCTACAACCCTGTCCACATATTCTTAAAGCAAAGAAACTAAAGTGCTGTGTTACACACTGTTTCATACATTTGAACTTTTCAAACATGAAACGTCAGGGTGCCACTGGGAAAACACATCTGTTTAAAATACAACACACACCGGAAAATACTGAACGCCAATCAACAGTCACCTACACCTCCTGAGGAGACTGAGGTCTTTTGGCGTGTGCAGGCCTCTCCTCCGGACTTTCTATGACTCTGTGGTGGCCATCTTCTTTGCCGTGACCTGCTGGGGCGCGGGCAGCACGGACCGGGACAGAAAGAGACTGAACGGGCTGGTCAGGAGGGCCAGCTCTATCCTGCGCTGCTCGCTGGAAACAGTGGAGGAGGTGGGGAGGAAAAGGACACTGGCCAGACTGACCTCCATCATGGACAACAATTCACACCCACTGCACCTGATAGTGGAGGGACTGTGTTCAGGCTCCAGCACCCACAGTGTAGGAAGGAGCGTTACCGCAGGTCCTTTATTCCCACTGCTGTCAGGATATACACCTTCTCAGTCTAAATAGACTTAATTAGGTTAAATAGTGCAATAATTTCTCATTACTACTTCTACTGTTTTTCACAATCAGTCTCAGGATTTCAAAAGTATTTTTATCTTTATTGTTTTGATCTTACTTAAACTGATTCTTCTTTCACTGAGCTGCTGTAAATGTGTGTTTCCCCCATGGGGGAGGAAGAAAAATGTTCTATTCTATTCTAACAGGCTGCAGTGCAGTCATTCAGAAAACGTCACAAGCATGGAGGCAGAGGATGAGGAGGACATGAATGAAGAGGCCACGTCCTTATTTCAGACGACATAAACGTGTCATGGACCATGAGGGAAGCAGAGTCCACCATGATCACAGTTTCGTCCACAATAAGGACTCAGTACCTGAGTATTTACAGTACTCACATGTACTGTGCTGCAGGGTGGCCAATGCTCCTCTTTAAAGTGGTACTTTCATGAAACATACCGTGATAATGTGTTGAGATGTTTCAGTGCTGTAAAAAAGAAGCAAACAATTACAATCTGCGGCCGCATTTTTCAACACAATGGCTGGAGGCCCTGCGGGGGGTGGAGACAACCAGACCAAACATCGCAGTCTGTCATTTTTCTATGTTTACTGTCGTGTATTGTTTGATTGATTTTTGCTTTAACTGAAGTGTCTGTACTGTAATATACACCACTGTAATGTGAGCAATATTTCTTCTTCTGGCTGAGTGGGAAGGACACACTGCAGTGTTTTATATAAAGCAGACAAGTGCGTTGATGCCGCTCTGGAGTATTTTCATTTTGTCCTCAGAGGTTTTGACAAAGGACCGTCAGGTTCTGAGTTTGAATCCTACCTAGAGGTGAATGGTTTATTTTCCAGATTCTGTGTTGTAGAGTTTAGACACAGTAACACAATGTTAAAGCAGTGGACAAAAACTGTAACATGTCCCCCAACCCAGGACACTGATGAAGGCCAGTCTGTCCTCCTCTGATGCTGCTCCAGGTGTCTTCTCCCCTCAGCTCTTCTCTTGTGTCTCCTAGTGTCTCCCGGTGTCTCCTCATATGTATCTGCAACCGCTGGCATCCATGATAGATCTCAGCTCAGATCCAAACCCTGTGATCTGTCCACAGCTCAGTGTGGCTGGACAGCTTGTATCCATTTCTAAGACAAATTGACGTCCAGAGACAGACAGAGACAGTCTCAGCCACAGGGAGAGTTGGAGGAACACTCTCGTGCAGCAGGGGGCGGTACGCTCCATGCGGCATGTCCGCCGGTAAACCCAGAGAAGAAGAAGGCGTAAGTGACGCATACGCTGTGCGGCGCGCTGCTGTTCGCATCGTTGGCTCGAGTTGTGTTCACGGAACTTTAATATAAAACATGTACGATCAGGACGAAGGTGAGTTTCACGTGGCTGCAGGCGTTAGCTGTTAGCTACTCGTAGTTAGCGCTTAGCTAACCGTCTCCCTTTACTTATGTCGGTGTTGACGTGCGCTAACAGCTACGGCTAACAACGCGCCGCTTTGTTTGAGCTAACATGCTACAAAGTGCTAACAACTGATGTAAATAACAATGGAAACTACGTCACTGTGATACCTTGGTGTTCTACTTGTTAAACTTCGCGGCTTAGGTGCATCGTCGGTCTTAACTAACCGGCAGCAGTTGCTCACTAATCTATTTGTTTGGCAGATAATCAGTATGATGAAGATGATGATGAGATCACTCCGGATTTGTGGCAGGAAGCGTGTTGGATCGTCATCAGGTCAGAACAGAGCTTTACTCTGAAAGAGATTTGTTGTTAAAAGGTGAAGAATGACTCTGCAGCTCTTATTTTGAAAACCTCTGTTTTCCTGCAGCTCTTATTTTGACGAGAAGGGTCTGGTGAGGCAACAGCTGGATTCGTTTGATGAGTTCATCCAGATGTCAGTTCAGAGGATCGTGGAGGATGCTCCGCCCATCGACCTGCAGGCTGAGGCTCAGCACACGTCAGGGGAGGTGGAGGAGCCGGTGAGTGGGGGGTGGTGATGTCATTGATGTCAGATTACTGGTGACATCACTTGACCTGTTTTCTGCCGCAGCCTCGTTACCTGCTGAAGTTTGAGCAGATCTACCTGTCGAAGCCGACACACTGGGAGAGAGATGGCGCTCCGTCTCCCATGATGCCCAATGAAGCCAGACTACGAAACCTGACGTAGGTCTCGCTGGCTGAACCCTGAGCCCAAAGATCAAAGAGCAGTTTGTTCTGAATGACATCACTGGGCCGCGTGCTGTGACCATGAGTTTGATGTGTGACCCACTCTCGCCCCCAGGTACTCTGCCCCTCTGTATGTTGACATCACAAAGACCATAATAAAGGAGGGGGAGGAGCAGCTGCAGACGCAACACCAGAAAACCTTCATTGGAAAGATTCCCATCATGCTTCGCTCCACCTACTGCCTGCTGAGTGGTCTCACGGATCGAGATCTGTGTGAGCTCAACGAGTGTCCGCTCGACCCCGGAGGTTATTTCATCATCAACGGCTCCGAGAAGGTCCGCTGCGGTGCCGCCAAACATCATTCCACATCCACACCCATGCATCACGCAAACTTTGCAGCCGTTAGCATTCTAGGCTAACCCAACAGCTGTCAGCGACTTCTGACCTTGCAGTGAATCTGAACATGGAGCCACTAATGAACACTGAGTTGTTGTCAGCGTGTGTTTATGTTTTGTTCAGGTTCTGATCGCTCAGGAGAAAATGGCGACCAACACGGTGTATGTCTTTGCCAAGAAAGACTCAAAATACGCATACACAGCAGAGTGCCGCTCGTGTTTGGAAAACTCATCTCGTCCCACCAGCACCATCTGGGTCAGCATGATGGCAAGAGGAGGACAGGTGAGTCCCGACCGACTGCGGCTCCACACTGGATCAATATCCTCTTACGTACCTGTTTCGTCTCGTTTAGGGAGTGAAGAAGAGTGCCATCGGTCAGAGGATTGTCTCCACACTGCCGTACATCCGACAAGAAGTTCCCATCATTATCGTGTTTCGAGCGCTGGGCTTCGTGTCGGACAGAGACATCCTGGAACACATCATCTACGACTTTGATGACCCTGAGATGATGGAGATGGTCAGTTTGATTAAAGATTATTGATCAGTCAATCCAGTGGCCACCATTAGGCTGCCGTGTCAGTGATGATGTCACCATGTTTCCAGGTCAAGCCGTCTCTCGATGAAGCATTTGTGATCCAGGAGCAGAACGTGGCTTTGAATTTTATTGGTTCCAGAGGAGCGAAGCCCGGAGTGACGAAAGAGAGACGAATCAAATATGCAAGAGAAGTTCTGCAGAAAGAGATGCTGCCGCATGTTGGCGTCAGCGACTTCTGCGAGACCAAGAAGGCCTATTTCTTAGGGTGAGCATCCTGTGTCAATTACTGTAAGCGTAACTGTGAACACTCGTGTGACTGTCACCGTGTCTGTGTCCTCAGGTACATGGTCCACAGACTGCTGCTTGCCGCTCTTGGCAGACGGGAGCTGGACGACAGAGATCACTATGGCAACAAGAGGCTGGACCTAGCTGGGCCTCTGCTAGCGTTCCTGTTCAGAGGGTGGGGATTCTTATGTCATGACCTTTGTTAGGGTTATCATTAGCATAGTAGCCTCTTTAGTGTGATTACAGTGTGTCATTATGCCAATATGTGTTTAAGTAGAGATGTCGCAGTAGCGAGTAGAAGTTTTTTAGTCAAGACCAACACTATGAAATTTCCACAATTCCTAATTTTTAATTCAATAGCACTGTGAAAACAACAAAATTATAAAATTGACTAGCTATCTAACAAATTCAAGGCATTTGCCTTCAAGTGGCACAGCGCTAATTGGAAACGCAAAGATATCAAGCACCTGCTTACTAATTTACCGTGCACACAGGGAGGCTCTGGCTTGTAGTACACTGCAACGATTTAACAAGTCTGGGCCCATAATGAGTCTGATCTGAGCCCGAGCTGGCAGCAGGTGGCTATTTTTCTGTTCTTTGAGGGGTTAGATCTTAGCATTCTGGCCTGGACCTGGTACCAGAGTTCTGACTGTCCCTAGGTAGCGTGTTACTGGTGTTCGTCACCGTCAGTAACTTCTGTTGTTTTCCAGGATGTTTAAAAATCTGTTGAAGGAAATCAGAATTTATGCTCAGAAGTTCATCGACAGAGGAAAAGACTTCAACCTGGAACTGGCCATTAAAACCAGAATCATCTCTGACGGACTCAAATATTCGCTTGCCACTGGAAACTGGGGCGATGTCAAGAAAGCTCATCAGGCCCGGGCTGGCGTGTCACAGGTGAGATCACCTGCCATCAGTCAGTCAAGTTTACCTGGAGCCCCCGCCTCCCCGTCTCTGCTCACCCCAGCCGGTCACATGACCACCCACATTGAAGCAGTCGCCAAAGTGCTGCTCACTGTGGCAACCCTAACCTGTCTGTAGAAACGGTTTGAGATGGTTAACCCTGACCCTGTTGACATTAAGCAGCTCGATGCAGCCGGTCTTTGTCGTACTCCATCACGTCCTCAGGTCTTGCATTATTTTTGCTTCCTCAGGTGTTGAACCGCTTGACGTTTGCATCTACTCTGTCTCACCTCCGTCGAGTCAACTCTCCGATTGGCAGAGATGGAAAATTGGCAAAACCTCGACAACTGCACAACACCCTTTGGGGCATGGTTTGTCCGGCTGAGACGCCAGAGGTAAAGACACAGTGTTATGCTGTAGTATTTCTTTCTATTTAGAACGTTACAGAAGCAACATGTTCGAAGGATTTAATGTGTGTTTTGAAGTAACTGGGATTTGTTGTTTAAGTGGTAACTGTAGTATCACGTTGAAGAAGGAGGCTCGTAGAATGTTGTGCTGATGTTTCAGGGTCACGCTGTGGGCCTGGTGAAGAACCTGGCCCTCATGGCCTACATATCAGTGGGCTCCCAGCCGTCGCCCATCCTGGAGTTTCTGGAGGAGTGGAGTATGGAGAACCTGGAGGAGATCTCCCCGGCTGCCATCGCAGAGTCTGTAACCATCGTTCAGAAATAGCTTTTTCTTACAAAGGTGGCAGGTGGCAGCATTTTGTCACGTGACCAAAAATGAAAAATACAGAATATGCTCAGTTGTTTTGTTTAGCTTAAACCTGCTGAAAGAATGCCCAGTAATTCATATGCTACAACTTCAATACTATATAGATTACATGTATACTAAGCCTCCAACGTCAGTCATGTTTGTTGTGATTTCATTGTTTTAGTGCCACTAAGATCTTTGTCAATGGCTGCTGGGTCGGAATCCACAAAGATCCTGAACAGCTGATGAACACACTGAGGAAACTCCGCAGGCAGATGGACATCATTGTGTCTGAGGTGAGTCACTCAATATCCCACAACATACACCACGCTGCACTCCAGAACATACACTGCACCACGCTGCACTCCAGAACATACACTGCACCACGCTGCACTCCAGAACATACACAGCACCATGCCACACTCCAGAACATACACTGCACCACGCTACACTCCAGAACATACACAGTACCATGCTACACTCCAGAACATACACAGCACCATGCTACACTCCAGAACATACACTGCACCATGCTACTCTCCAGAATATACACCATTCTGACTAGAATGTAGAAGTGAAAAGAGAAATACTGTAGAAATGCACGGCTCGCTCTCAGACACGTGAATCTGGTCTTTGTCTTCACGACCAGAAAGAAATGATCTCCTGCTTTTTTTTATAAGAAATATACTGAGACAGCTGTTGGAACCTGATAAGGCCCACGTGGTTCGAAAACATTTCAGGTGTCGATGATCAGAGACATCAGAGAACGTGAGATCCGGATTTACACAGACGCCGGACGGATCTGCCGCCCGCTGCTGATTGTGGAGAAACAGAAACTGCTGCTGAAGAGACGACACATCGACCAGCTCAAGGAACGCGAGTACAACAACTACAGGTGAGCCCCAGGTGAGACGGTTGGTGCCTCCTGTTGACGTCCTGGTTCTGAGAGCTTGTGTGACGCTCAGCTGGCAGGACTTGGTGGCAAGTGGTGTGGTCGAGTACATTGACACTCTGGAAGAAGAGACGGTGATGCTCGCCATGACCCCCGATGACCTCCAGGAGAAAGGCGTGGCCTACTGTTCCACCTACACTCACTGTGAGATTCACCCGTCCATGATCCTTGGAGTCTGTGCCTCCATCATTCCCTTTCCAGACCACAATCAGGTACGAGCGAGCAAGCTGTTGATGAAAGCTCCTGCAAAGGTGACGGTTGCCTGAAACTCTTGGTGGTTCAGTCTCCCAGGAACACGTACCAGTCTGCTATGGGTAAACAGGCCATGGGCGTCTACATCACCAACTTCCACGTGCGAATGGACACACTGGCTCATGTGTTGTACTACCCTCAGAAACCACTGGTCACCACCCGATCCATGGAGTACCTGCGCTTCAGAGAGCTTCCTGCAGGTATCCGGTACAGTTCCAGGTACTTTCTGGTTCTAACTTTGGCCAGGTGAGCTCATCAGACTGTGTCTGCAGGTATCAACTCCATTGTGGCCATTGCCTCGTACACAGGATACAACCAGGAGGACTCTGTGATCATGAACAGGTCCGCCGTGGATCGAGGTTTCTTCAGGTGAGTCTCTGCCGATGCTAAGACCACGTCTACGATGGGTTGAGTCCTCGTTTGTCTGAAGCTGTCGTCGTGTCCTTCAGGTCGGTTTTCTATCGCTCATACAAAGAGCAGGAGTCCAAAAAAGGTTTCGATCAGGAGGAAATCTTCGAGAAGCCGACCCGTGAGACCTGTCAGGGTGAGAACTGAGGACACCTGTCAGTCAACTGTGGTACTTAAGTCCAGTCCCGAGTGTTGGTGGTTGTTGGTGGGTGGGGCTAACGTTCCATCACACACTCAGGTATGAGGCATGCCATCTACGACAAGCTGGATGACGATGGGCTGATCGCGCCTGGCGTCCGTGTCTCCGGCGAGGACGTGATCATTGGGAAAACGGTGACGCTGCCAGAAAATGACGATGAGCTGGACAGCACCAACCGCCGCTACACCAAGAGGGACTGCAGCACCTTCCTCAGAACCAGTGAGACGGGCATCGTGGACCAGGTGATGGTGACCCTGAATCAGGAAGGCTACAAGTTCTGCAAGATCAGGGTGAGGGGACACGACACCCAGTGGCGAGATGACAGATGATGATGACGTCAGTTTGAGGCTTTCTCTCTGACTTCTTCTCCTGCAGGTGCGTTCAGTCCGGATCCCTCAGATCGGCGATAAGTTTGCCAGCCGACACGGACAGAAGGGAACCTGTGGGATCCAATACAGACAGGAGGTAAACTGGAAGCTCAGCACCTGATTGGTTTGATTGATGGTCGACTGTGTGCATGCGTGTGTTCCAGGACATGCCGTTCACCTGTGAGGGTATCACTCCTGACATCATCATCAACCCTCACGCCATCCCGTCCAGAATGACCGTTGGCCATCTGATCGAGTGTCTGCAGGGCAAGGTGCTGACAGTCTGAAGATTTTCACCAGCCTGTTGACGCTCAGAGTCGCTGCAGCTGGATGTTTTTGTGACGTGTGTAAACATTTCTGTTGTTTCAGGTGTCTGCAAATAAGGGCGAGATTGGCGACGCGACGCCATTTAACGACGCGGTGAACGTCCAGAAAGTGTCAAACCTGCTGTCTGAATATGGATACCACCTGAGAGGAAATGAGGTCACAACAGTACTCATGTGTAAACACTGTGATGTCACTGATGTCTGGACTTGTTCATATTGTAAACTTCAGAATGAAGCCACACGTTTGAGAACTAGTAAGTGATTCTGATTGGTCGTTGGTGTTATGGATCAGGTTCTATATAACGGCTTCACCGGGAGGAAACTGACGTCTCAGATCTTCATCGGTCCCACGTATTATCAGCGTCTCAAACACATGGTGGACGACAAGATCCACTCGAGGGCCCGGGGCCCCGTCCAGATCCTCAACAGGCAGCCAATGGAGGGAAGATCACGGTGAGACGCACTGAACGCGTCTGTGCCGTCTGTCTCTGTCCCTGTCCCTCTGTGTCTCACCTGCTGTCTGTCCCTGTCTGGCTCAGAGATGGCGGCCTGCGGTTTGGGGAGATGGAGCGTGATTGTCAGATTGCACATGGAGCGGCCCAGTTCCTCAGAGAGCGTCTGTTCGAGGCGTCTGATCCCTACCAAGTCCACGTGTGTAACCTTTGTGGGCTGATGGCCATCGCCAACACCAGGACGCACACGTACGAGTGTCGAGGCTGCCGCAACAAGACTCAGGTATGTCTGACCAGTGACCATTCACAACTAGACTCAGGTACCTGACCAGTACCAATCGAACACAGTTTTTAAGTTGTCTGGTGTTTCCTCTGTTTGTGGGCGTGGTCAGATCTCTCTGGTGCGGATGCCGTACGCCTGTAAACTTCTTTTCCAAGAGCTGATGTCGATGAGCATCGCCCCTCGTATGATGACATCATAAAGCTCAACAAATCACGTGACTTCCTGTGACTCATTAGCAGGGAGTAAAAGTATGAGTGTGATGTCATTTCAGTTTAATGTTGTCGTCTCACTTTTTTTTTGTAGAAGTTGAATAAAACTAAATTTGTGGATCACATGGTTCTGTCTCTGACTGCTCATTGGCTGGAGTCCTGACCAAACAGATTGAAATATAATTCAGGGAGCAGTTCAGAAACACAGGTCGGACATTTGTTGGAGGACTGTGATTGACCCAGTGAGGAGTTATCTGGGGTCAAAGGTCAGGCCAGACTCAGAACAACATGAAATCACTGGTCCATTCTGATGTGAGGACACGGAGCTGCTCACAATAAAACATGTATTTTTCAAACTATTTATTTGCGGTATTTGTGGACGAGCGCTGACAGCAGGTCTCTGTACGGAGTCTCTGATCCAGGATGTAGTTTGAGGAGTTTGCGAATTGCAGGAGAACGAAGGATGAGGTTGTGACTGAACCCAGTGAGACTGGAGATGAACCAGTAAAGAGGGAGGCACTGTGGAGGAAACAGAAGTTCCATGTTTCAGTCACACACAGACTTGCAGAGGGGAAACTCCTCACTAGTCTCAATCAATTCAAGTTCACACACAGTGTTTATCTTAGGGCAACAATATGTTCCATGGAGTTCTGGACTGAGGAAAATACATTGACTGCAGAAACAGAAGCCGGTAACCTTGAACAGTCCAGAAGAAAAAGAAGAGCCGAACTCACAGAGGGGACAGATGCAGCGATGGGAACCATCAGGACTGAAAAGCCTCTGAAGAAGTTCAGCATCAGCTTCTGGAAACGTGTCGGATTCTGTCTCTGTAGAGAAAACACCTGGAACAGCAAACAGGAAGTTGTGTGACTGTGACATACGGGTGATGTCATCACTCAACTGACAACACTCTGACCTCCACGATGAGCAGGTTGATGAGGCCCACGCTGATTGGCAAAATCCAGGTTGAGTCAGCTGATGTGAGGTCAGGGAACCACAGAGCTCCGCCTGCTGCCAAGTCACAGTGAAGCACTGCACAAATAAGACACAGGTCTGAGTCCTGGACCAGGACTAGCCCAGACCCTGGACCTGGTCCTTTGACACTTACCGGACTGATGCAGACTCATGTTTCGGAGCGCTACAGAGAGACTGACCCACAGAGGTACCTGAACCCAGACCAACACACTGGCTTTGAAGGGGTGACAATTGTCTCTGACGTATAGCTGAGAAACGATGCGCCGCAGGTTCTTCTGGAACTGGAACCTGGACCCAGAATCACAGAAAGCCACAGAAAAGATCAGAGCGAGCGGTGAGCAGGAGGAACCTGTGAGTTTGTTACCTGCTCTGTTTGTCTGTCCAGCCTTTCTGTTTCGCTCGGATGGAAACTTCATACCGAAGCCTCTGGGCCAGCTCAGAGATCTCTGTCTGCAGCGCCTCCACCTGCACATCATCCGGGTTACTATGATGGTCAGTCTTTGCTGGGTGTTGCTAATCAACCGGGTCTCAGAATCATGAGCAATGTAAAAAAAAAAAATGGAACATTTATCTACAGACGTGGATGTTGATCAGCTGATTATCAACTGACCTTGGAGATGATGACCAGCTGGTAGGCGGTGAGCGGCAGAGTGATCAGCGTCCTGACCGACAACGTCGCTGTCACGATACTCAGCCACCACGGCAACCCGCTCACCTGCTGGACGCCCGTCAGGAAGTTCTCACACAGGTGAACCGGAGCCGAGTCGGCCAGGCTGCCACACCAGCCAGACACACCCACTGCATCATTCGCCGCGTCACTGCCACCTACGCCTGACGTCCTCCTGACAGGCAACCTGAGGCCGGCTGATCCAGCACCTGAGGCCCAGGTGACACAAGCAGGTGACTTCCTGTGGAGCGCAGCAGAACACACTCCTCGAGCTGGAAGCTGCAGGAGGCGGAGCTCCAGGACCCCACGCCTCGCCAACGACCCACCACTTAGCATGGTCACCCCCCTTCCCCCTCCCACCTGAAAGAGACAAACAGGCAGATAATAGAAGACCCTGAGCACGTCATGCTGACGTATTATACGTTGCAGCACAGGACCAAATGCTGTTCTTTTGTTTTACTATCTCAAATCAGAACCTGGTCTGGTCTGGTATAAATCCGAGAACCCGTTTCTATTTTAAGACAGAACTAGTTTAACTAACTCCTTGATCAACGCACCTGTGTGACGTCAACGGTCAAACGTTAGTTTGGGTCTTTCATATTTTTATTCTTTCACCTTTATCCATTCATCCACAGGAAACACAGCGTCCCGCAATGATGACGTCAAAACGTTGACCGGCGCGTGGCGGGTACGTTATACGTCACAGACAGAGCATATATAAAATAATATCTAATAAGTATGTTACACCTAATTCTAATAAAGTAGAATCAGAAAAAAACAGAGGGAATCAACAAAACTATAATACTTCTCAATAAAATACATTTTTATTTTTCTAATATGAATATTTTAAAATAGAAACATAAGAAAATTTAAAAAACAAAAACAAAAAACACCAACAACAACAATAATAAGAGTGTAAGACTGCGTGTGCGTATGTGTACCAATAATTGAGAGTCTTCTTTATTCGCTTGTTTGTGACGTTGAGTCGGAAGCGGTGAGTCAGTCCAACATGGCGGAGTACAGCCAGGCGGGCCTCCTGGCGGCTCTGCTGCTCTTCACCAGCCTCACGGCCCGGGACGTTTATTTGGGGAGATCGAGCCCCAAACACGGAGACTCCGCGGCCGACAGCCCCGGCCTCTCCTCGGCCACAGAGCCCGGCAGAGCCGCCAAAGCCTCCCTGTACACCGGCCCGGTGCTCAGGTTCCAGTACTGGTGAGTTCGTTATCCTGGTGGGTAGCAGGCTAGCTGGAGCCTTCTCTTCGATACCTTCAGACTCCGCCCTCTCACAGATACCGCTAACCCTACTGCTACTGCTGATACCAGTACCGGTACCGCTAACCCGACTGGTACTACTAACGGGTCCAGTGTACATCAGGGCATGAATCTGGGCTCTGACTTTAACCAGAGAAAGGACGTGTTGTTATTGTTAGGTCATCACCTGAGGCATGTGCTCTTGTTCAGTATCTCCTGAGGATACAGCAGAGTGTTCCAGGAATACTCTGTCACCATCAGCCGACTGTACCCGGACATCCGCATTGAGGGAGAAAACTACCCCCCCTCCCCTTTCAATAGGTGAGCGGTGATGTCCTCCAGAGTTGAAAGAAGATGCTGCCGTCCACCTCACCTGTCCCTGTCCCACAGGTGGGTCGGTCACATTACCTCCTATTTGAAGCTCATCTCCATCCTTGTGATCGCCAGCGGGCAGAACCCCTTCCTGCTTCTCGGCCTGCAGACTCCCCGAGCCTGGACCTGGAGTCAAGACAACAAGGTATGACCGGCCCCTGTCACCGTGGCAACAGACCTCTCCTCTCAAGGTGTATTATAAAATAAACACAAATACTGTGGTTACCACGTCAACATCACATGACGTTTGTGTTCAGATCTTTTCCTGCGTAATGGCCTTCTTCCTCGGGAACATGATGGAGACTCACTTCCTGTCGACTGGAGCCTTCGAGGTCACTCTGAACGGTGTGTGTGTGTGACAGTGATTATAGTCCCTCTGTGTGTGTGTGTCACAGTAATTATGGTCCCTCTGTCTCTCAGATGTCCCCCTCTGGTCGAAGCTTCAATCAGGTTACGTGCCGAACGTCCAGGAGATTTGTCAGATCCTCGACAGCCACCTGAAGATGAACCAGGTTGATCACATGACCTTCTCCTCGACATAGATCAACACAGAGGTAAATACACAGAGGCTCATTAACATAATGCTGTAAATGAATGTATGATATCAGTTTGGTTTTAATCACTTCTCAGATGATAGAAAGTGCTGTGATTGACAGCTGAGCAGATTTACTGTGATAACACGGCTCCACGCCTGGTTCCTCTTCATGCAGCTGTATGAAGAACGGTGGAGGACAGTTACCTTTGAACTCTGTCCTCCCTGGTGTGTCCAGATGTCCCGGCTCAGTGGGCTGTTCAGCTGGTGGCGTTCATGAAGGTGTGGCCCTAAAGCAGACTCTGCGGGGCCCGGCCGGATGTCCCTCGCCACCAGATGAGTGCTCCCTCTGCACCTGGTCCCTGTTTTATTTATTTAGTGTGGCACCAGTTTTCACTTCATGCAAACAGGAAACAGATGAATGTTGAAATAAAATGTGTGAAATTAACATTTCAGTGTGTTTTTCTAACAAACTATTGTCAGACCTTTAATGTGAAATTCTACTTAGTTTCCTGCTCTGGAGCTGAGGCCTGCGGCAGACATGGATCAAAGAGCAGATGCTCTAAACCAGAATCCTCCATTAGGAGAGGATCATCAGACCTGATGGGAGCCATCCAACCATCATTTTTTGTCCATCTACAAAGTCATTTAGCAGACGCTTTTATCCAAATCAACGAACAAATGATGGGAACAAACAGATCGAGAAGGAAAGGCAGCGCAGGTCAGGACAGTTAGTGTACAGCAGGAATCAGGGCTGAGGACATGGCGCTGACAGCCGAGCTGGGAGCAGCTCTGGGAGAGAACAGATTCAGTGAATAGAAGAGTCCCAAGTTGTTTTTTGAAAGTTGTGAGAGACTCAACTGATTGGAGAGAGTTGGGGAGCTCATTCCACCACTGGGGGGGGGGGCGACAGAGGAGAAGCATCTCAGAACCGGGCAAGTTTCCTGATGGAGCGTTGGCCTGGATGGGAGGGTTCAGTGTCATGGAGCTGACGTCATGATGGTTCTGAAGGCCAGACCCAGAGATCTGAACTGGATGTGGGCAGTGACTGGGAGCCAGTCTAGAGTGATGAGCAGAAGAGCAACACAAGTTCTTCTCGGTTGGTTGAAGACCACACCAGATACTACTTAACACACTCTGTTTCCCTCATGAAATAAATATATAGAATGCTGTTTGATAACGGCAGGCTAGGGGAAGGGGGGTGTTTGATACGTTCCCCCACACCTGTGTCAGTCAGTGTTGGACGAGCCGCACATTCCCGCCACACGAGCTCTGGCTGTTTTGCTGCTGACGCTGTGTTGATGAATTTTTTAATGTGTTCACTTTCTGCATGTCATTAACATGTCAACTCCCCTGGGGAGAAGGAGGAGGAGCGAGGCTGCGTTCCACCTGTTGCCATGGTGAATCCTGTTATCTGCGTTCCTTTGATATCCTCACGCTTCACTCTGTAGAATTATGATGATGACGACGATGATGATGATCCAAGCAACAGAACACTCAGAGTTGGCTGAAGATTTAAACCTGTGCTGAACCCAGAGTTCAAGGTTGCTTGAAGCCGCTTCCTCAAACGCTTGAATTTGAGCCTGTAGTATCGATCTGCAGGCAGCAGGGGGCGCCGACGTTGGCCTGAGTATCATTTATGTCAGAGAAGCAGTGGTTCCGGAAGCAGCGGCGGTAGCGGCTAATGCTAGTATCTGCTGACCGACGGGAGTAAATGTTCGTCGTCAATTCGTGGGATTGAACCTGCAGCTGCTTCCTGTGTCGTCACATCTGTCCACTGAGGGGAGCTAGGTAAGCTAACTGCTAACTACGGCTTCAGTCGTTGGTTTCTAACGGACTCCTGTCGCTCACGTGTTTCTGCAACCCAACCGTTTTAAATAGCGAACGATGTGAGCAGCGACAGCTAACAGCAGCTAGGCTAACAGAGAGAGACGGGTTTACTCAGACAGTCCCATAAACCCGAACCTTGTACACATGCTAACACTTCTTCGCCTACCGAACAGCAGGGGGCGGAGTTTCACATGATTCTACTTCCTCCTCGGAAGCTTCACCAGTGTTGACAGTCCTCATGTCGCGTGGTTTGATCGAGGGACATTTGGGACCGATGTAATCATCATTGCGCCACCTGCTGGTTGATTAATCATTTAATATATCTGAATCTAGCAAATATACAAACATAATAAAAACAGAGTACAAATTAAATACGCCTTTAGCATCAGGCTACCTGGTGCTAACCGCTCGTCTTTAGGTGTTTGATGTGAGGACTGTCTGTGTCACTTTCTGTCCTCAGGATCCCGGCGGCCATATTGTCCTGGTGCCTGTGCCTCTGATGACATGAGCACTTCTGTGAGTTTTCTGATTTGCCGGTGATGTTGTGGTTGCTGTTGTTGGTTTGATTGGCGGCTGGCGTCCTCTCACCTACTTCATTGTTCCGCGATCATGTTTCATCACATCGCTGAAATAAAGAACGACTCTGAGGTCTGTGACATCATCAAAGTGTTGCCTCTGATTGGTCGGATGAACTAGGATTATGAGTTTTATATTTGATTAGTATATTGAATATGTGTTTATATTTGTAGTGCACCATATATCATAAACATTAGAGACAATATCAACAGTTGACTGCCGTGGCCAAAGCTGGAATAATCAATTGGTCAGCAATGCCGACCAATCAAGTGGACAAACCCCATCCTCTGGTGTGATGTCATCACTTTTTCAGGCTCGCAGGAAGAGGAGGAGCACAGAAAGCCCTGCTCGTTCCCGACCCTGCGCCAAGAACAGCAGAGCAGCTAATGCCAACAGAGTGGCTAGCACAATGGCTAATGTTAGCAGGACACCTGATGGGGACACTTCTCCCTCCACAGAGACCATTGACGTGATGGACAATGCCGAGGACGGTGAGTCCACATGAAGACGTCCACAGAAAACATGTGACACGTGTAATAAAGTTTACTGTGTTCAGGTGTGGAGGAGGTGGTGGATCTGACCTGTGAAGCCTCCGACGCTGCTGTGGTCGACCTCACAAATAACGACTCAGTGCTGGTAACGTCAATCAGTCAGTGTGTCAGTCAATGAGTGAGTTAGTCAGTCTGTCAGTTAATGAGTGAGTGAGTCAGTCCTCCGTTCGTCCCTCCCTTCCTTCCTTCAGATTAGTGTCAGTAATCTAATAATCCAAAAATCAACAAGTGATTGATTCTTCTTTTTTCTTCCAGCTGGTGGACGAAGGTAAAATCAGTTTTATTGTGAAGATTCTCCTACACGTTAACGACAGGGGCATTACATCATCAGCTGTGTCTTCCATCAGGTCCTCACAACAGGAGGGTACCCACAGGGGAGAGTTACATAGTTAGCAGTGATGAAGACGAAGACACGCTTCCTGTCCTCAGTGCTGCCACCTTGTCCTCTGTGCACACTTCCAGGTATTAGACCTATCCACCTTGACATACTTTAGTCTGGTCCATCATTATATTGTCTTAGTCTCATCCCTACTGACAGAATCTATTGGTGTCAGGTCCACCCCGGGGACGATCAGTTGTCCTATATGTCTGGACTCGTACGCTGAGGTGAGACATTGGTCCGTTACCGGTGCTGAGGTAAGATGGCTGCTTGTCCAGTTCAGGGCAGGAGTGAGCTCCTGGATGCTTGTGCCCTCTGCTGGCGGCACCCACTAATGCGTGGTATCTAAACAGTTTGTCTGTGCAAACACATGGAGGGACCAACACCTGTCACTGACCCGAGCAGAATCTTGAGCTCTGATTAGTTGTATCCTCCACAGATAGTAGACAGTGGCCGATTGGTTGTTTCCACAAAATGTGGCCACGTCTTCTGCAGTCAATGTTTGAGAGACGCTCTGACATCATCACACGCGTGTCCGAACTGCAGGAAGAGACTCACCCCCCGCCAGTACCACCCTCTCTACGTCTGACGTCGCCAGTGACCATCAGATGACTTTTGCTGCTGAAACCTTTTTATTTGAAGTTGTTTTGTATCAGAAACATGAAGCCTTCAGTCGAATGTTATTGATAATCGATATTTTCAGTTTTCATCTGATCATTGAACTTAATTTGTTTAAGTAAAAATAAATTTGAATGATTCCGTGGAAACAGTTTTGTATTTTACAGCGATTAGTCACTCAGGTAACCTGACAGGTTGAAGTTGTAGAACCTGGAGTCCCCTGAAGCGTGTTGTGAAGGCACACATGTGTAAATGTAGAGATGAGAGAATTCTTTAGAGGACTGCTGCTTTGTGGCTTCAGTTGTCATTAACGTGCAAGGAAAAGCCATGTATGTTTATTTCCCTGGGCAACTGACGCCATCTTGTGGCAAGTGTTAGTACAATGTTTATTTCCTCTCAACTTGGTTTGAAAATAAGTGTATGTTTCTCAAAAGTATTTTTCCCCAAAACACAAATTTGACAATTAAATAAAATTATTAAACCATTATACCTCTTCTCATACTATAGTTGGACACAACAACAGGAAGTGGTTCAAACTACAAGATAACAAAAGAGATGCTGTTGCAAACAGGAAATGACACGTGGCTCTACAAAGTCATTTAGCAGACGCTTTTATCCAAAGTGATGAACAGAGATAGGAACAAAGACAAGCACAGATCTGGAAGGGAAGGCAGCCCAGGGCTGAAAAAACGAGCATCATCAGCATAGCGCTGACAGCCGAGCTGATAGGAGAGAGTTTGGGAGCTCATTCCACCACTGGGGGCGACAGTGGAGAAGAGTCTTGGACCCTGTGTCTCCTGGCTGTCCCCCTCCAGGTGTTCGGCCCTCCTCTGCCCTGCGGCTGCATCCACTGGGCTCGTCAGACTGAAAGAGGGGAGTGAAAACCACCAAGGGGCGGGAGCTTCAACCAGAGCAGGATCGAAGTCTCATACTGACGTAGCGTCTTCACCTCGGCCTCGATTGGCAGGAAACGCATCACACACACATCACTAAACAAAGTCCACGTGCACAATCCTCAGGTCGAAGCTGCACAAACAGGAAGCAGAGAGTGGCTTTGCCTGTTGTGGATGTTTACATCAGACCAGTGTCTTCAACCTGAGGCTGGGACCAAGTGGATCATACAGATCTTGAAACATGTCTCCGTGTTGTTGTCGTTGGTCGTAAACTGTCTGTTAGTGATTGACAGTCAATTGTCAGTGTGATTTTGAATCTGTAAATGAGCCAAATACTGTCAAGGTGAGGAGAAGCGAAAATTCCAACGGAGAGAGTGGACTGTGAACGCACCAGGAGAGAAGCGAAGGTGGGACGGAGGAAGAGAATTCAGAGACTGTGTTGAACCCGGACTCTTTGTACAGACGCCCTGTAGTTTATTTCAGGCCTATTCACCCTAACCACACACAAGTAAGTTGAGCTAGTTGCTAGCAAAGTGGCTAATTGGCTGGCGTGGGTGGTGCTAACCTGGACTATTAAAGTACATATTGAATGAAATGAATGGCCTGGTTATTAAGCTGCTGAATGTCTCAATGACTTTGTCCCTGCAGTGATTTCCAGTGAGTGTCACTCGATTTCTCTTTGATCAACATGTCTTGGGTTGGGCTGGAGGACCCCTGGGACGCGCGCACACACACACACAGCTACATATCCCGAGCATGACGTCATCAGCCGCTCTGCTGATGTTTTCAAGGTAACGTGCGACATGTTCTCTCTGGATATTATCATGAAATTAACTCTGCGTCACTTCAGCTCTCTCTGTCCCAGCTGCTCTGTCGCTGTCCGTGGTTCTGATCCGTACAACGCAGTGTGTGCAGAAATGGAACTCTCTCTCTCTCTCTCTGCGTGATGGAGGCTCGGGGGGATCTGAGCTCATCTCCAGACTGGCTGAAGGTCGCGAGCACACCGGGCTGGAGCTTGATTATGACCTTTGACCTTGCGGATGTACACAGATGAACACATGTTGCTCCGCCCCCTCAGGCCGTGTCTGAGGACGTCTGCCACGCTTCCTGTCTGCCGTTCAGGTGCGGCGGCGGTGAATGTTTAATTAATGACGGACGCTGTCTGCCGTGCCCCGCCGTCGCTGCTCCCTGCATCATGTTTCCTGCTGATTTGAGCGTAAATGATGATGAGATCGTAGCTGTCGCTCTTTGTTTTTCCAAACGCCGTGGAGAAGCGACCTGATGCATGTGTGTGTGTGTGTTGGGGGACGGTGGCTGTGCGCGCACGTGCTGAGAGCTGCACGAGACACTGAGGTTAACAGCGTAAACAGCCGTATGACTGCAGCCACCCTCCTGATATCTGTGCACGTTGAACTCTGTGCACGTTTGTGCTGCAGAGCGAGGCCCTCAGATTAGACTTTGGTCCAATGTCATTTCAGAGCAGCTGCTGTCAGTGTGTACAAGTACTGCACAAGTATATCAGTTACAGTACAAAGGAAGAACCAAAAACACATGCATGAACACTGATCAAAGCACAGTCCCCGTCCTTGGATCAATGGCGTTGATTTGTTGATAAATCAACCACGTGCCCTTTATTTTATTTCGCTTCTCACCCGATCGATTCCCTGATAACGCGGAGCTTCCCACTGAAAACATCCTGTCATTCTAAAATGTGAAGCATATATACATGTATCTCATTCCATCCAGTCCACTAATTTATTCTAAGAATTTAATTTACTTTATTTTTTTACTGTAAACAGTGACAGTCATAGTTTAACATTTTATACATCTTTTATTTTTTTTATTTTACTCTTTCAGACTTGATTTATTCGTCCTTTGCGTTTCCTCTGCTCCCTCCCTGATTTCATGGCGGCTCAGCAGCTCAAACCTGAAGCCAACAGGGCCCCCCCAGTGGCCCACTGGCAAAGAGCGGAGGCAGGTTTTTTAACATTATGGAAAAGGAGAAAATAAATCATTCAGCTCTTTAAAGACGGACCAAAAATTACACAGTCGAGAGTTCCATTCGAATTTAGATGTTTCCCTCTGTGAACACGTGATTGGATGGATTCCTGGGAGGAGGAGAAAACCAGGATGACGGTACTTCCGCCTTTTCTTCTTCTTCTTTCCATTACTTGCTGGCCGATGGCACCTCCCCTGCCGAGGTGGAGTGTGGGTAACGTTAATGATGAAAATATCAGCGTGACCACAAGGTGTCAGAAAAGAGCCACAGCTGCTGCACATACGACGTACGCATGCGCTGGAGGAGACCTGGCCACCATCGTGTGTGCAGCTAGATCCTCTTCCGTCGCATGTACGTACGACCTACGCATGCGCCGGAAGAGGACTGGCTACCATCTTGTCTGCAGCCAGGTCCGTTTCCGGCGCATGTACGTACGACCTACGCACCAGAGAGTGGTTCAAGGCTGACAAATTTCCAAAAGACTATGACTTCACGTCATTGGGGAGAAAAGGGCCAAATTAAAATGGCTGTTATGTCACGCAGACAGTAATTTCACTTTCAGATAGTCAGTGTTTGAACAAGGAGCCCACAGATGGCTCAGAATAAAAACATGTTGACTTCATCCTCCAATAAAAGACATCCGCTTTGTAGACCGATCATTACCAAATTGACTGCAATATTTTAGATGACATTTAGTTTGTGGCTCAAGATGATGATGATGATGATGATGATGAGGAAGATGAGGACTACAACGTATCTCAGATTGCGTTGAGTGAAGTTTCTATCCTCACTGTTGTATACAATTGCTGTTTTTTTTAAAAATGCATTGCAGAACAGTCCCATGCTCCTTTTTTATAGAAATGTTATTTCAACTGATTCTTTTTTTTAATAAATAATACAAAAGCAAACTTGCTGATGTCTTGGCTTATTAGAGACCCCAGAGAGAGTGTACATATTAAATGAAATGAATGGCCAAGTTAATAAGCTGCTGAAAGTCTCAGTGACTTTGTCCCTGCAGTGATTTCCAGTGAGTGTCACTCGATTTCTCTGTGATTAACATGTCTTGTCTTCCTGTTGATTGTGGGGTGATGCCTGTGGCCCCGCCCCTTCATCGCGTCTCTTTCAGTCCGCACTAAACTGTCAGTGTCCCCACCGCGTTGGTCCGGGTTTTCCACGAGCTGCTCGTCCTGACACAGTGAGACAGACAGGTGAGACAGGCGAGGACAGAGCTGAGCTGAGCTGAGCTGAGCTGAGCTGAGTGAGTGAGTGCGCACCGTGACGCAGTGCTGTAGCTTTAGCGGGTCCCGCCATTTTGAGGTTCTCCCGGGGCTGATTCAGATGTTTAGCGTCGTGCTTTGACTTTTGATTGAGGACATGTTGTCTTGGGTAATACTAGAATACTTTGTGTACTCTGATCTGATCTGATCTGAGGTGAGTGAGTGAGTGAGTGAGTGCGTGCGTGCTCGCACAACGTGAGACGGCGCGCGGTGGTCTTTGATGGATCCGCCATTTTGTCCCTGTGCTTGATTCAGTTGTTAAGCGTCGAGCTTTGATTTTTGTCTGAGGACATGTCTCGGGTAATACGTGTGTGTACTGTGATGGTTTTGTATTGTGTACCAATTGAATCATATTTGAGTTGTAACTGTGGAAATGTGTCCCTAGAGACAGCCAGGAGGACACGGGGTAAGTATTATACAGGTAAGTACCGGTTGGTTATTTATTTATTCATATTCATTGTTACTCATGTATTTATTGAATAAAAATGGCATATGAATAATGTCAAATGAAAACATTGGTGAATGACTTAGTGAATTCAGGAGCCCCTACCTGGACGGGCCATCTGACCCACGTGTTTCTGAGGCCCCCAGTGAAAAGTGAGTTTTATAAATATATAGATGAAGAAATAAACTGGTTTATATCTTCTTATTAGATTGAATTAATTTCATAATAAATATTGAAAATGGGGGTGAACTTTAGACATTTAAGTTAGGGGGCTAAGGGTTAAATTTTCAAAGTCAATTTAAAACAATGGTTCTGTCTGTTAGGGGTCAGGGGTTAGATTTACAATAGGGGTGAAATTAAACACAAATTGATTTACTGTCAAGGTTAGGCATCAGTCAAGTATGCGTCAAGGTTAGGGTTGGGGTCAAATTGGGGTCAGGGATGTCACAGTATGGAAGGGAAAATATTTTTGATAATAAATGATTGAAATGGGGTTGAAATCAGTCAGAGAGGAGGATGATGATGATGGGCAGGAATCCATCCTCTCATTCAGGTCGTCTGGATGCGTGGTGCCCCGCCTGTAGATCCAGTCCTGTTCTGCTCTCCTCCTCTGGGCTGTGGTCCAGTGGGGGTTACACTGTGGGACCGAGGCCTGTAAAACAAAATGCCATGACATGACGGTTTACACATTTCTCATGAAGAATATTGTGTGTGTGTGGACTGCGGACTGCTGTTGACGGCTCGTCAGCGTGTCGGAGCGAGTCACCAGAGCAGAGCTGTAACCGTGATGACAGAGGTGAGAGGACGCCCGGTGAGCGGTTGACATTGAATACTTGTAATTATTTGATGTAATAAAGTGACACCTGATGGAGTGGTGAGCTGCTCTGGGGACAGAGGATGACGGACACGGGAGGTTACAGTCGCCATGTAGGTCGTCGATGGACCGAGTGCAGGGAGAGTGGATGGACGTGACCTTTGACCTCTGACTGCTTGCCATGCAACATGAGTATAAATGAGCAAAGAGGTACTTGAATTTATGTGGATTTAATGATGAAGTGCCCCCCTCCTAACACGAAGAACCTGCTGCAGATTGTCTGTGTGTACATGTATTGTTTAAACACGCTGTGTGTACGTCTATTGTGTTTCAGTACACGTGCGATATGTCCGAGGACGCAGGAAGTGATCTCAGCCCCTTTCAACTCACGTGAGTGCAAATGGGGAAAAATAACTTCCTGAAAAGTAAATGGTAATAATAGATAATTATGAATTCTGTTGACATCATATCCGTTTGACTGAAGCCTTGACAATAAAAGTCCATTGTTATAGTGGAAAAACATTTTTATGCTTTTATTGTGAAATAATAGAAACCCCCACAGGAAGCAATTTTCTTTCAGATTGCTGCAGTAATTCTTTTTGTGAATTATGAAAATATGTTTACATGGTATTATTTATATAGTACAAAACATTGAAAGCAAAACTTTAAGTACTTTACTCTTTAATGTATTTTTGTTGTTTATCGTGTGTGTTTCAGCACCAAGGACAGAGACGAGGACAGTTTATGGTGCTTCATTATGAACAGATGTTCTTTCTCTTATCGCAGAGCTCCATTTGTCGACGGTGCAAAGCAGCTGGCAGAGGCTGCATGCTGGTAGGTGGAGCCTTTGTCGACAGGTGGGACTGAGCCAGGAAGGTGGTGACATCGTCGTTTATTATCTGGAATGAACCCTTTGGCTGGTGGGGGTGTGGCTTTAGCGGAACCTTCCTGAAACTCAGGCAGCAGTGTCCTCGCTGTAACTCCTCCCACTGCTTCTGTAGCTCGGTGGCTCCGTGTTTGGACGGGTTGTGGGCTGGTGGAGTTCTGTCCCTTACCTGTCTGTCTTTGCCTTAGAAACACACAGGAGCTAATTTAGGTTGTTTCTGTGTGTAAGACATGAGCCCGTTGACTGCTGACATGGAGTTATTTCACTTGTACGTTGAGCTCACTCACAAATGCACATGTGAGAGTAAAGCAGTGAATTTGCGCACAGTGTGAGATAAGTCCAGGACAGCTTTGATAATATTGGTGTATGAACTGATGACTGTTTAGAATGTTGAGCAGGTTGATGATGTAACAAAGCTGTTTCTAATGTATGAGTCATCCATTGTGACTTTGCATGTGTTGACGTCAGGTGCGATCCAGTGAAGGTCAGGAGGTGGTCAGGGCATGATGGAAGACGGCGTCCTGCGAGTCTCTGCAGCAGCTGAATGAGTTGATGGCTGTTCTAAAGAGATGTGTGTTATCCTGGGTTAGATTTCTGCCTTGTGCCCAATAAGGACTGATGTTGTTTTGACCAACTCACTGACGGGGGTGCACTTTCCCCTTTGTACTCCTGGAGGTGAACACAAATGAAGTCTTGGAGATCTGGAGAGGCAGCGCTCTGACGTGGCTGACCCAGGGAGGCAGTGGTCATCAAGGCTGGCTCTGGTGATCCCATCCCTTTAGATGACCTGGAAGGCAATGCTCTGCAGGGCTGGTCCTTGTCAGTCTGAAGGGGAGAGAGAGACACAGGTACCCCAGGGAGGCAGTGCTGGTCACGGCTGGCCCTGGCTTCCTCTCCTCCTCCCTCACAGGTCTATGAGACCATAAGTAAGAAGTAAAAGTGCCCCCCCCCAAGTGTAAAACCATAAAAAAAATCTCATCCATCACATGTAATATACTTAATGACAGTTTGTCTAAATTATTTTAATCAATATATTCTGTTATCACAAATATTCTCTTTGGACTTTCACTACATTTTTTCCTTGTTAAATTTGTATTTTGCCCATATTCTTGTCTTACTGTAAACTGTATACCACAGTTTCAGGTGCTAACTCTCAGTCTCAGTGGAAGTAAGTAGTTACTCTCTTATTTTGGATAGAAACATTCAACATCCGCTGTCACTTCAAACAGTTAAACAGGAGCGACATGTTGTTTGGAGGCTGACCCTCCTGTGCTGTGTGTTGATTGGATCAAAAATAGAAGTTGGAGATTTTCATGAAATGTGTTGTGTGTTTGCTCAAAGACACGAGGTTCAGTGCTATTTGAAAGTAACAGAGCACAAGGTGGAATGAGGCTATATAGCAATATATGTGTCATCTGTGTCTAAAAGCAGCATCACTTGTGATCAGTCATAACAACACCACTTATTCCTGAAGGAGGAAACAGAACAGTGACACAAATATCCACGGATATGTTACAGACGTACGTACATAACATGCTCAGTGTAACTTGGTTGCTTTGTCCTGAGAATATATAACCAAGTTCACCAGGACATAGGGAGCATAAGCACAGCTCATATGATGACATACACATTTACATTGTTGGCTCAACTCCACATGTCCAAATCAACAGCTGCGTGAGCTTTACACACAGAACTAATGTGTCGTCTACTAATGGAATGTATTTCATGTCAAATTCACTGACAGGTTTCTGGGTGAACTGGAGAGATGTTGCTGTGACACGTTTGTGGACTCCCAGAGTGGCGGAAGTCTTGGCAGCGCTGGTCCTGGTCCCTGTGGAGTCCCCTACATGGATCCTAAAGCGTCCGGAGAGGGAGGGAGGCTGTGTTCATCCACTCCAGGCATGATTTGTTTGTAAAATAACCTGTGATGCCCCCAACCCTGATCAGCCAGACTAGGGCTAGCTACCACAGGACAGGTCCCAGGCCACATTTAGCTGTCTCTGTCTTACCAGGGTTAACATCTGGATGTTGTGTGCAAAGTTTCCCATGAAGGTCATGATGTTTGTGTGTTGACTGTTGACTGAACTGCATCATGAATCGATCTTTGTTGCTCAGCGCCTCCACTGGTTTCCTGTCTCTCTCCTACTGACTTTGCGTCTTCACCTCGGCCTCGGTCGGCTGGAAAGACAAACACTGAACAAAGTCCATGTGCGCAGTCCTCAGGTGGAAGCTGCATTAACAGGAAGCAGAGATTGGCTGTTTATATCAGCCCATTATGACCAGTGTCTTCAACCTGAGGCTGGGACCAAGTGGATCATAAAAAAAGTGTCCCATTTTTTTAAACATGTCTGTTTTGTTGTCGTTGGTTGTAACCTGTTTGTGATTGACATGCTCTCATGCGTGCAGGATGACCTACATGTGAATGGCTCAGATGACCTCTGACCCCTGACTGGCTTTCATCAGTGTGATGGTGAAATTTATTGAGAAGTGAAACTTCTGATGCCTCTTCCTGGAGAATTTTCTGTCGAGACCAAGTCG